>BQNB010050883.1:0-41289 GCA_026074375.1 Tanacetum coccineum | reverse complement strand
TCGTTCCTTGTCGGTTTTTGATCGTTTTTGCTTCTTTTTGTCCTTTTTATCCTTTCCTGCACAATTAGACACAAAAGCACTCCTTTTTCTATTCTTTTGGCATTTTCTTGGCTTTTATTAGGCAAAATCCTGGGTAATTTAGTATACAATTAAGCAAATATCATTTAGTCTAGTGAAAAGTCAGGGAAGACGAATTTTCCTCTTTTGTGCTCTATTAATCGGGAGTAGCCTATTTCAATGAGCCTAAAAGTTGTAAAATTGCAATGATTGCCATTAATGTGTTTTCCATGAGATAAAATGTTGAGAAAAAGCTTGAGATGTTTAAAAAAGGGGATTCATAAAAGGTGAAAACAAGGGCATTTTGGAAACTTGTTAGTTTACAAAGTGTACACTTAATAAAATTGCGTGAGGACACGGCAATCCTTTAGTTTGGGGAATTTTGATAAGTGTTAAATTGTATATATAAAATACCCAGGATTTCGCCAATAAAAGCCAAAAATATGCCAAAAGTAGGAAATATGTGTGCTTTTGTGTCATAATATGCAGGAAAGGATATCAAAGTCAAAAACGAGCAAAAACCGACAAGAAATGAAGAGACAAGTACAAGATAGAGATTTGAGGAAAGATATCAAAGCCGGATCAGCCGACAACAAGAGAAGAAAGTCAATGAAGACCCAATTGAAGTCAAAGGATCAATAATGACAAGTTTTCAAAAGTTCAAGGGCTCATTTGGATGTTTTGAAAGTCCAAGGACCAAAGATGTCAAAGTTAGAAAGTTGGTTTATTAAGAGGAAAAAGGAGATAGCAACTACAAGGGCCAGAATTGACAACTTCCAAACTTATTTTACACTACATCTTATAGAAAGAAACAGAGGGACTTGAAATGCAAATACTCCAAACTTTCAAACACAAAGCGGGGTTAAAGTTTTCCCCATAACCGTTCCTAACCTCTTTTTCCGCCAAAACCCGAACAAACCCAAACTTCACCAATCCCTTCTCCCGTTCTCCCTACTTCACTCTACCTCGTATTTACCCATCTCCACGTCATTTCTATGACGTGGCAACCTCCCATTGGTCTGAACACCTCACCATACATCATCAACGGCTTAAATTCAAAGAGAAAAGATCCAAGGGCTAGGAATGATGGAGTGTCTCATCCTCTCTTCATCCTCATCTATAAATAGAAGCTTGTAATAGTTAGTGAGGGAGTTAATTAGTGTGTGTGTTAATTTTTTAGTTTTCTTTGTAATTTTTCCTTTTTAGCTCACGTGTACTGTTCATTTTTCGAAATTAAGCTTTTAATCTTTCAAGTCAATTGTACTTTTTGATTCATATCTTGTACTCTTCTTTTAAAAATCAATAAAACTAATTCAGTTGAGTTTGTGTTTAAGTTTTCATGAAATAAGCTAGTTTTACATAATAAGCTTGTAATAAGCTCATTTTAGCTTATTGAGTTTCTTTTAGTTCAAAAGTAGTGCTTATATTGTTAAAAGTCTTTTAAATACTGAATTTTTCTATCCTAATTCAAAAATGTTCATTTGAGTTCAATTAGATAGAATTTGGAAGCAATAAGGAAGAATAAGCTAAAAAAGCTTATTGAAGCTAAGTTCTCTTGGTCTAGAGGCTAGGAGCCATTAGGAAATTGTTTTTTAAAGGTCACTCACTCAGAAAGAGTGGCCTAGTTTCAGAGATTACAAAATTCAGGTTTCATTTTCTATTTCTTCATTATAGCTTTTGAAGCTTATCCTAGTTGCTTATTGTGAATTCAGATATGCTTATTCCTTAATGAAGTATGATTAGTTGATCATTAGTTTTATCTGTTTTTAATTTTCCATTACTAGTCATAGTTAAATAATCCTTTTAGTTAATCTTGTTTTTACTAAGTGTCAAATATCTAGGTGAGTAACTAGCTTATTCCTCTTAATAAGGGTTAGGCTTAGGCTTTAATTAGTAAAATTAGGGTTCAATTGCTAAATAAAAATTGGGCATTTTTATTCCACTAGATTTCTGCACATTTTTAGTAGTTAAAAACCATTTTTTTTTATTTTTCCAGTTAAATTTGTATTTTCTAGAAATTAAAATAGATTTTAAGTAATTTCTTTTTCTTAAAAAATTCATAGAAAATAGAAAAATAGTTGGAAAATTCTAATTCTTTTTGTGATAATTTTCTTTTTAATTCTAGTATTTTTGAAAAATAAAAATAGAATTTTAGTTTTAATTTTTAGAAAAAGTTTATTTTTAGTAATTCATTTTTCTTTAAAAAATAAGAGATCAATTTTGGTTAATGCAGGATTATTAACACTTAGTTAGCTAGTTTATGATTTCTAAGCTTAGAAATTTAGCCTGCACTTAGTAATTGCCAACTATATCAGCAATAGTAGTACTTACTAAGTAAGTACTGCTGTTGCCCACCAATTTTCTAGTCACTTTTTAGAACTTGTAATTAGAAGATAGAACTAGGTTTTAAGCTTTCTATTAGTATTCCATTAACTCTTCATAAATCATCTCTTAGCTTTCATTTCTAAAGCTTTAGACTAGCTTAAATTTTCTTGTAAAAGTGATATAGCAGCAGATTGGATTTGAGGTATTAGCAACAGCTTAGAGTACTGGCTTATCTCTTTTGATTCATAGTTTCTAGCTGGTATTTCAAAATTCCTTTTATCTAGGTGTACTCAATAATCATAGGATAGCTAATTTCCAAAATTTTAGTTTCTAGGAATTAGAAATAAGCTAGTTAGCTTATTAAGAAGAGCTTAATAACAGTCATAAAGCCTAAACCTTAGCTTTTTAAGATCAAATGTCTTGTTAATCTTGTTTACTTTTAGTTTATTTCTTTTCAAAAATACTTAGTACACATCTTAATCATCTTATAGCTTCTTTTGGTTCTTATTTTCATGTAGTATTAAGCAAGTAATAAGCCAAAGTTTGAAAAAGTTAGGAAAACCTTAGTTTCTGTTGTTCAGTTTAAAATGCTTAATTTTTAGCTTATCTAGTGGATAAAAGTTCAATAAGCTTTTGTTAAAGTTGTTGTGTATAAGCTCAGGTTTAACTTTGTAGTTTTAAGTTTTTGCTTATTCTCACTTTTTAAATAAGCCAAAAATAAGCTAAATCGTAGGGTCTATTTGGTACATTTTCAATAGTTAGAGGTTGTCTGTTTTAACTATAGTGTAAAATCTAGTTAGTTACCCCGCCTACCCTTTACTTTCATTTGTTTCACTTTCTACCCTAGTCTTTTAGGTATAATAAAATAGTTTTAATATTTTCAAAATTAGTTTTAATAAAATTAGGGTTAGGTTTTAATTAGCAAAATTAGAGTTCAATTGGTTTATAAAAATTGGGCATTTTTATACCTTTAGTTTTCTGCACATTTTAAGTAGATAAAAACCATTTTTCTTTATTTTTCCAGTTAAATTTGTATTTTCTAGAAATTACAATAGGATTTTGGAATTTTCTTTTTCTTAAGAAATTCATAAAAAATAGAAAAATAGTTGGAAAATTTTAATTCTTTTTGTAATAATTTTCTTTTTCACTCTAGTATTTTTGAAAAATAAAAATAGAATTTTAGTGTTAATTTTTAGAAAAAGTTTATTTTAGTAATTCATTTTTCTTTAAAAAATCATAGAAAATTCAAAAATAGTTAAAAAATTCTAATTCTTTTTCCTAAAATTTTCTTTTTAAATTTGTGATTTTTAGGTATAAAATTTGTTAAAAGTAGTGCCTTAGATTTTAAATTTTAGTTTTAGCTCACGTTTTTAATTCACGTTTGTTAATTTTTCGTATTAGTTAAACGTTTTTAATCCTTTAATTGTTTCTATAGTTTAATTGTGCTATTATATTCGTAGTGTAATTCAAAATTCAAAAATCCTTTATTCATTCTTGACTCGAATCCGAATTATTCCCGAATCTCAATTCACGACTTCGTTGGGATACGACCCGAGAAGAAATACTTCCCGGTTAAAAATATACGTATTGTGTTTTCTTAAGTGAGATTTTATCCTTTTATTTCTCTTGTTTGAGAAGTAATTGGTAAGAATTGTCACGGGATTTATACTATACATATATAAATTTGACTAGTGCTTATATACGCATACCAATGCTTATACTAATATTTTGGATGTAAAGGAATATGTTATTACCCGTAGTTGGGATGAGGTATGGGACCATGATCTACGCATTGTGATCCGGTAGATTGTAATGTTACTTTTTAGTTGCAGGC
Source organism: Tanacetum coccineum (assembly GCA_026074375.1). Classification (NCBI taxonomy): domain Eukaryota; kingdom Viridiplantae; phylum Streptophyta; class Magnoliopsida; order Asterales; family Asteraceae; genus Tanacetum; species Tanacetum coccineum. The sequence goes on along the minus strand of BQNB010050883.1, from coordinate 37,073 downwards.
ACAACATTTTATATAATACCATGGTTTTCTTGTGCTTATCTCAATAATGGTTGCATTTGTTGTGAATTTTATTCGCAGTGGAAGGTATTTTTTTATTAGGGGTGTTCATGGTTATAAGTGTCAATGTAAGCCACATAATACATTATACCTGGTAGTGTTGTGGGTTGATTGTAAAGTAGTGATTGTAGAGAATAATTATTTCTTGGTTGTTCTTGTTCTTCAATGGCACATCATTGTCTTTGTATCTCAAGACATGGTGTAGGTTCGATTAGTTCTTTGTAACTGTTGAACAACAGAAAATTAGTTAGAAAATATAAGCTATTAGAGATAGGAAAAAGCTGTGTCTTCAGTGTTGAGTACGGAAAAGATATAAGTTCTACAGGTCTATATTTTTTAAGAGTATAAAGTGCTGGTTTTCACGTACCAAAAGTTTAGAGTCGGACAGGTTGTAGGCTCGTGATGTATAACCTGCATACGTTTTAGTTGTGGGAGCTTGTGACTGGATGTTTGGATGAATCATCAATATGTTCATTAATCATAGTTGGATGCGTTATATCATTCCATTCGTAAAGTTGGTCTTGGTATGTAGTTTGCATGTGCTTAAGAAAACACTTTTTCAGGATTCTGTTAATATAAACAATAAACTTACCCATATATTGGCAATCATATGACAGCAAGAAATCAACTTCTATTTTATTTCATTCTTGAGCTATGACGAATGAAATCATACCCTAAACAACCCTTTTCGATTACTTAGAAAACGTTTTTGTCTGACCCAGATGTTACATTTTATTACAGTAAGAGTGGTTAACCTGTTAAGCTAATGCAAACTTCAAAATAGCTATCAACTTTGAACCTTTTCTCCATTGTAGCAGCCAATTTTAATAAGTGGAACCAACTTATAATTAGAGCTTGCAGATTAAAGAAACATAAAAGAAGAGTATCTTGAAGCTTTGGTAGCTCAAAAACAGAAACTTAGTGTCTCATTGGACCTATATAATTGTATGTGCTTATAAAGTGGTTATTATCAATTGAATAGCTAATAACATGTTTCGAAAAAACTACAACTGTGTGTAACTTAAGGCATACCTGTAGGAAGACAGTTCCGGTCATACGATCCATTATGAGATCCATGGATATGCTTGGATGGTTGAGACATATGCATTGGGTAATATTCTATCTTTACCTCTGTACATCGGGTCTTAGGTGCCTTTAAAATATGTGGTAGTAATGGGATCCACGAAGAATACCCTGATGAATGGTATAATGTAGAAGTGGCAATATCACTTATGAACCATAAATAAACAATATAGCTTAAAAGCTCCATAAAAATATATATTAACAGTTATAGAAACTTAGGAAGTCGAGATCCAACAACATACCATGATCCAGCAAGATATTCGTCATCTCGTATGGGATATTCCTACTGCTGTCTATCTGAACTACTCTCACCGCCTACAATCACACACACCAACATTAATAATACTAATTATACAAAAGAGGTATTATGTATTATTTTACCCTTACTTATGTATTTTCAAAATGATCCTTTTATGTTGTCCTGACGGTGTCTCGTTCAGATCCATCACCTTCAGGTTCACGCTTGAACCATTGGCAAGGTCCATTGCAAGTTTCGCTTTAGTTGGAAACAACAATTATGCAAAAGCCACTAAATAACAAAACCATACACAAAATAAATATAAAGGCCGATACAAAGGTAAAACTGCAATTTCCCACAAACACTATCTGAAAACCAATACCTTTGTTTTCCAAATGAAGAAATTTCATGTTCAAATCATTAGCCATAACCGATGACAGCATCAGTACATCTCCCCCGCCCATTGAATTTCTCATGATTTCACGTTCCAAAAGGTCAATGCATATTCGATCCTTGTTTGCTTCTTGGCCATCTTCAGTTTTGCATTATAATCCTTTGGTCTCGTTAACCTCTTGCATATACCAACCGCATTCTGCCCATCTCTCGTTATATCCAAAACTGAAAGGCCTCTCAATTCGCCTTATATTTTTTAAGTCTTTAGATACCTATACCAATTGTCATCATATAAATGAACCTACTTTTAACATTAACTTTAAATTGTCATCATAAATGTACAATAATATTTGTAATTCTAACATTATAGATTAATGATCAAACCCAAATTCAAACTCACCTTAAAAATATTAAAAACATTAGAACATGATAAAACACCTAACATATCACAACCTTAATAGACATCAATTCAAACAACATTAAAAAATATTAGTAATTCACAAATCAACCAATTTCGCTACAAAAAACCCAGATCTTAAAACATCAAATCAAATCAAATCCATATAAAAAAAAATTTAAAAATTTAAAAATACCTAAAGAGAAGAAGATGATGAAGAATAATGTTGTTGTCGATTCTCGGCTGATAGAAGGTGTTTTTGCATTTAGGGTTAAACACGCATGGAGGGCGTGTGTTTGTTTTTTTTATCGAGAGTCGACATTAAATTAAATCATAGGAAGCCTTTGAAACCCCTTTGTAACTGCAGATTTGAATGAATGATATTTTGGAAGATTAAAGGTTGAATGGTGTAAATGAATGGTGTAACTGCAGAGTTGAATGAATGGTGTAAATAACAGTTATTGATATCGAGTTTCAGTATGCAACATGAATTTGTACCTATGATTGTGCAGGTAATACAAAGCATTTAAAGATACAACCCCAATAAATTTAGGGGCTCAATCTTTTAGTATTACGAGTCATGCAGACCCGTGCGTTGTACACGGCTTGTGTCAATTTTTTTTGCATGGTGTGCGTATAATGGTCGCTTGCATCGTGATTTTGTCGAATGTTGATTCCTTTGTTGGATGGGTTATTACCCATACAATTGTAGTGGGGTATTTGAGTTTGATGTGAACGTTTGATCCTTGTATAAAGTTGTATTTAGATTTGTGGTATCTAAGATGGGCACGTCAATTTAATATCTATGATTTTGTTAACTGTAACTGGGGGCATAACGTATTTTGTGACGGTCTACGGTATGTTCCATTTTGAGAATGTTCAGTGCAAATGTGTCGTAGTAATGGTCGTTTGCGGAAAACTAAGTATTAGGTCTGTAGGTTGTTAACAATAGCCAAGGTTGAGTTAAGGGTGTCCTATTCTTAATTTAAGGTTGTCTAATTGTTGAGTCCATATGGTTTCTGTATTGCCACTACCCATCTCCCGACTAATCAACATGCAATATCTAAAGCTGTAATTGTTGGTGGTTAAGGATCGCATACTTACATCCATCTAGATGGCAATCTTATATTCATCATCAGGCTCACAATTACTTTATATGTGTTGTATCCTCATTTAAGTCTTCAATTGTATGAATTTTCCTTCATCTCCACACTTTAAATATCCGCAGGTTATCACATCCAAATACCTTATATATGATCTTTTAAAGATCCAATGATTAATATAGTCGATACATGAAACCAAAATATAGTTGCACTGAATCCATCATGCTAAAAGTTAAACATATGCATACCTATATCACAAACGATATAGTTGAAAATTTTATTTGTAAAAACATTTAGGCATTATAAAGTAGTCAAAACCGAGAAACCCTTTCAATATGTCTGATGATTATTCTGGTCCTTGCAGTCACTTTATGCGCATACAGATGAGGCACCGTGTAGGGCCCTTTAGTCGCAATCTTATAACAACCATACAGCTCCAACTACACCTCATTTGACACCTTATTCAATAAACACAGTAGCCGCACTAAACGCCTCGTCTAATTCACTACTCTATACACCTTCCCAATCATCATCGTCACTATCATCACTACTAAGTCATGAACGTAATTACACTAACCCGTCCCGTCTACTTATAAATTCCACTAGAGAAACGCACAAAGCAAGGTAGTATGCGACTTTACAAGGCCCCTAGATACACTAAGTGCATGTGAAATATATTAAAAGTGGATCAGCCATATTAGGGGGCAAGGTAGTATGAAGACTGTTACCCGATGGTATCCTTTCTACATAATCACGTTTCCCTAGACATATCAAGAGCGATTATATACAGAAAGCTAGTTTTCTAAGATCTAACGTGCACATCCATCACAAGAAGCAACACCACTAAGATCTACATTCTAGGTTTCATGCAATCATAAATAAACACAATAGGAGGTTTAGCCAAGCATGTTATAGACAAAGCAAGAACATAGATGAATCAAACAACACATAGACATATTGAATGATTAAATAAACCTTACTTGATTAAAACATGAGTTGAAGGAAGTACAATAGGGTTTTTAGGCCCTAAAATCGTCCCTATTAGCTGCTAAACGAACTAGGGTTCGTACCCTTTTTTTATTCTAAAGTTACACACTCAAAACCCTAAATTCAGGTTTGTATATATAGGAAAATCGCTGCGACGGCGTCGCATTTTAGTCGTGACGCCGTCATGATAGAGAATATTCTAGATAATGGGCTGGGTCGTGTACTCTGACGACGTCGTGGAATCATGTGACACCGTCTTGGTCTTCGTTGTGACGGCGTCACGTTGTATCTGTGACGTCGTCTCCAGTCACTATAGAGAAATTCATGAGTGATGTTGGTGTAGGTCTGTAGTCTTGTCCGTTTCTTCTCCAAACGAGCCCAAGTCATGTGTAATTCATCCAAATGCTTTCCAAATGAGAAATACTTGAAAAGGAATGATCAAGTACCTATTTTGGGCATAAATGCATGATTTTGGGCGTTAAACGACCCTAAAAAAGTGTATAAAATGACACCTCATCAAATACCCCTACACTTGGGATTTGCTTGTCCTCAAGAAAATGGGCTTTTCTACCTAGACAATAACAATATGAGGGGTCATTTTACTTACTATTTAAAAGTATTTTACAACACAACCTTTTAGACCTCGTAATTAAAAGCACGAAAAGTATATACTAGCACCTCACATAAGTGTTTGGAAATCGTTATAACCCCTGAAATTGAGATCAATCATCATCGATTAATCTCATATCGAGCGTGTTAGGCGTTTTTCTCATCCTAGGATTTTAGGGTTTTAGATCTGATCTTCTCCTTTTATTTGATTCCATTTCCGTTTTCTTTTTATTCCCAAGCAATTTTTTTGGTTATCCCTTGCGCCGTCGTCATCTTCTTGGCTCACTTTTTGATCTCCCTTCAATCCAATATGTCGAAAAATCACCGTAACAATATCAATTATAACAGGCGTCCTCTAAATTCTGATGAAGATTTTACTCGGAAGATTTCCCATTCTATCTTCGTTACCAATTTTCCCGACTCCGTTACCTCCCGCGACCTTTGGAAAGAATGTAGTGTGTATGGGACGGTGGTGGATGTTTTTATTCCAGCTAAGAAATCAATGGCCGGTAAACGATTCGCTTTTGTTCGATTCATCAAAGTTTTTAATCTCGATCGGTTGGTGAAGAATCTGTGCACCCTTTAGATTGGTAGTCATCATCTCTTCGCGAACCAGGTTCGTTTTGATAGGCCTTAGAAGTCAGTCGATTATAATCATAGATTCCCCCGTTAAAAGGTTCTCCTAAGGATTTTGGCCGTATGGATAAGTTTTCGGAACCTGATAGGAGATTGGGAAAGTCTGGTCCTCATCTATTTGTTGCTAATGGTCATTCGGTGTTCCCTGGTTCATCGATATCCCCGTCACCAGCTTTGGTTTTAGGTGATGAATGTATAGTTGAAAGAGATTTTTCTAAATGCGCTATGGGGAGGGTTAAAGATATTAACTCTATCCTAAAATTTATTCTGTGATTATTCTTGCTGTGACGAAGGAGTGTTGTTTGGAAGGGTAGATTTGAGGTTGTGTGAGGAATAATTTTCTATCTCGCGGGTAAGTGGGTGTTATTTGTAATTCGATATGGTTGTTGTAATGTGTTGGTAGTGAGGAGGGGGAGATAGCTCGTGGATGTAGATGTTGCACGCGTCGAGTCTTGGGTGTTCGTCAGGATTTCGGGTGTGTGGTTTCAAGTTGGCGAGAAGTGTCAGAGAAGATGGACTGTTGGATTCTTATGACATGGTGTTATGGGTTGAAGGAGAGAGTTCACAGTTGTGTGTGATTGAGTCTGTGAAACACTTCTCTAGAATTTGGGCAATCAGAAAGGGGGGCGAAATTTTGGATATTGAAGCACAATTTTCCATTCGTCATGTGGTTCTTATAGCGTTTGTGCATTACGTACGAACATACAACTATCCTTTCTAGGAGGACTTTTAAGATAATAGTAAAGGGGAAAGTGTTTATGGTGCGCGCAAAAGAATTATTTACATGGAATCCTGTTTTCGTGTCTACTAAAGAGAAGGCATATTCGTCGGATGATGAATCTGTGTGTGGTGAAAAAGATAAGGAGGTACATTCGCATTTGAATGAAGAAGAGGAAGGTGAGTTCGTTTCCAGTGATGTTGATGAAGTTGCCGATACTAATTTTGATAATGGCACTGATTTGCCTAAGCAACATAACGAAGGCAGACGACTACTCTTTTCATGGAAGACCACGTTCGGTCATTTATAATAAGCTACTCGATATAAACGCAGCCCCTCGCTATGGAAGCCGTGGTTCCCACAAGCCCGTCCATTGCCCTCACACCTCCCTGAGTTTCTCACATGTATGGATCTTGCGACGGTCAATCAAAAGTGCATACAGCGTGTTAAGGGTGGTGCAGTTAATAATACGGTTTGCGGAGGCTTCTCCTAGTCAATCAGTACAAGGTGATGGCTTAGTTCTCATCATGTACAAAAGGATATTTTCAGGTACTCGTCTGGTTGGTATTTAGGAGAAGACAATAGAGCATGGAGGGTCTGTGTTTGGGAGTCTAGAGGATGGTGATCTTTGTTGGCCGTAAATGGGGTGTGATATGGAAGGGAGCGAGAAGAGTAGAAGCTCATTAGGAATCGCAAGGAGATGTTAGTTGTGTTAAGATGAATATTATGTCCGATTAAGATTCATGGTCGTGGAAAAACAAGGCCAATTTGGATTGGGAAATGTAGAATGAGTATTATCTTAGTTGTATTAAGATGGTGTATTTAGATGCTAAATACTTGTGTTAATTGCTATTCAAGAAAAACTAAGTTGGAAAAGGGTTTCGCAAATGAGTGAAGTATACGTGGGTAATTCTAATTAGGAACTCTACGGCGTGTAGTGATTCCATAGGAGCTTCAGGTGGTGTTTTATGCATTTGGGAGGAGTCGGTTTTTAAGAAAGATCATGTTATGATTTCGACACAATTTTGTTGCTATCTATGGGACATGGATTCCGAACAAATCTAAGATTTTGTTAGTGGCCATTTATGCTCCTCAACAACCCTTGTATAGGCGGCTTCTTTGGGAGCTTGGTAGAACAACCCTTGTATAGGCGGCTTCTTTGGGACTATATGTCGATTCTCCTAAGTCGATGGAATGGTGAGGCGATTCTTATGGGCGATTTTAATGAGGTACGGTCTAGCGATGAAAGACGTGGGTCGTGGTTTAATTCATCTAATGCTAGGATCTTTAATAATTTTATTTCGTCTTCGAGCCTAGTGGATGTTAAAATGGAGGGGTACTCGTTTACATGGTCTCACCCTTCAGCGAGTAAGATGAGTAAATTGGATAGATTCCTTGTGACTGACGGTATTATTTCACTTTTCCCTTCCGTCACGGCGTTATGTCTTGACCGTCACTTATCCGACCATCGTCCGATTCTTTTATGCGAAGTTAAATTGGATTTTGGTCCGATTCCTTTTCGATTTTATCACTCTTGGTTTACTTATGACGGGTTTGATGCCATGGTGGAGCAAACGTGGCGGTCCTTTTCGCATACTGATAATAACCGTATGATTCGTTTTAAAAAGAAGTTACAGGACCTTAAGCAATTCATTCGGATTTGGATCAAAGATAAGAAAATTAAAAGTTCCAGTTCCAGACTTTTAATTGAAAAGGAGTTGTGCAATATAGATAAATCGTTGGAAAAGGATGGGGCTACTGATGCGTTGCTTCTTCGTCGTCATGATCTGATATGTCAACTTAAAGACATTAAATATATGATTGCTTCGGATTCGATCCAGAAATCTAAGGTTACATGGGCGATTGAAGGGGACGAAAATTCCAAATTTTTTCATGGAATTATAAATAAGAAACGTTCTCACTTAGCGGTTCGTCGTATTTTTTTTTGATGAGTGGTAGTTGGATCACGGATCCAATTTCTTGTTAATAAGTGCGTTTCTTGGTCACATCGCGTCCTCGTTTTCAAAAATCTTTTTTACTCTTCTTGCTTCTCTCTTTTTCTTAGCTTTATCTCTATCTGCTACTTCGTCATCGATGACTAAATTAAATTTTGAATTTCCTAACAGGTTGTCGAGTGTCCTAGCTGCTGACTTGGAGAGAGAAGTATCTCAAGATGAGATTAAATCGGCAGTGTGGGAATGCGGTGAGAATAAATCTATCCGGTCAATGACGTTTTACTTTTGCATTCTAAGAAAAAAATTGGAAGCTTAACGTTGCCTATTTTGTGGAGAGCGGTTTGAGACATTTTTTCGTTAACAGGTTCCGTTTGCCAAATGTTGTAATTTCTTATCTTATGCACTAATTCCTAAAGTAGCGGATGCAAAATTTGTCAATGACAATCGTCATAATAGCCCTTAATTGGAGCATCACAAAGTTGTATCTAAAGTTTTTAGGCTATCCGTTTGTCTTTTAGTTATTGGCGGGGATTGTTTCTAACACTCATCCCCCGCTATTTGTTGGCGGAAAGACAAATTTGGATGGTCCTTTCATTCACAAACTATTCTTTTTTTTTTCCCAATAGGTGTAAAAAAGCATAAGAAAGCTTTGTTTTTTAAAGTTGATTTCGCTAAGGCATATGACTCGGTGCGTTGGGATTTCTTGATTGATGTTCTTGAGGCGTTTGGTTTTGGTTTGAAGTGGTGTAAGTGGATTCGTAGAACATTTTATTTTGCTAAGGCTTCGATTTTGGTGAATGGGATCCTTCTGATTAGAGTTTTTCCAATTTCATTGTGGGCTTTAAGCAAGGTGAAACCTTAAACCGCCCTTTTCTTTTAATTCTCTAATGAATCGTTACTTATCAGTCAGTAGAGCTGTTAATGAAAGGTTGTGTTTTAAAGTATTCAGCTCAACGATAATATATCATTAAACGCATTTATTCTATGCGGATGACGCCTTGTTTGTAGGAGAGTGGTCTGACGCGAATTTGCGAGGTATCATTTATATTCTTAAGTGCTTCTATCTCGCTTCAGGATTACAGATTAATATTTCTAAAAGTCAAATCATAGTAGTGGGTGTTCCTCGGAATTCTGTTGAGGCTATGGCGGCGTCTATTGGATGTTCCTTTTTGGAGTCCAAGTTTTGTTATCTTGGTGTTATGGTGGGTGAATGTATGTCTAGACATAAGGCTTGGGATGACGTTTTGGCTAAATTGAAAAGCGTCTTATCTAAGTGGAATTGCTAAAACCTTATCTATTGGCGGAAGGTTACTGTTATTGAAATCGGTTCTTGTGCGTCTCCTCTTTATACAATGCTATCTTTAAAATTCCTTAAAGGATTGCTAAAGGCGATGGAATCTATTATGAGTAATATTTTTCAATGGGGGGGGGGGGGAGGGGGGGGGGGGGGGATCGGATCATTCGGAAGAATAAAATTTCGAGGTGCATGGGACAAAGATTCTTGCCTCTAAAAAAAAGGAGGGGTTGGGTGTTACTAGTTATCATGCTTTAACCTCGCTCACCTCTTGAAGTGGGTGTGGAGGTTTTGTGTCACTAGATGATCTCTTGTTTTGTATTATCAAAGCTATCACAGGGGATTCGATAGACTCGTTTACTGTTCCTAACTTTCCTTTCGATTTGTAAATTCGATTTCTCAAAAGGAAGTTCAAGTGCCTTCAAAGAGTGTGGTTTTGCAATTTCTTATTGTATTGCCTAAACGAGTTTTGTGGAGATGTAATTAATACTAAGTTTTGGTTCGATCGATGGAAGGGAGATAAACCCTTTCGGGTTGCTTTCCCGCGTTTGTTTGCTCTCGAGACGAACAATCAATTTTCTATTGCTGAGAAAATGAGTTCTGATTTGGTTGCTTCGTTTCGGAGGGCTGTTCGAGGGGGCATAGAACAGCAGCAGCTGTCGGATCTTTCTTCGTTATTAGCTTCTGTGTCGATTTCTCCTATTCCTGATCGTTGGGTCTGCTCATTGGCAAAGAAGCGACGGTCTTTCAAGCGTTAGAGATGTGTCGGAAACGCCATTGAGATTAACCCTCAAAAATGAAAGGAACCCTTCGTACATCAGAAGCTGACCCAGTTGTTGACGCAAAATTATCCTATAAAAATCAACATTTTTATGTGGCGTGCGCGGCGTGATTGTCTCCCAACTAAATCCAATTTAATTCGGAAAGGTGTTGCTCTTGAGTCGGTTTCATGTCCGCTTTGCATCGCTGACGAAGAAACTAATTCACATATTCTGTTTAGGTGTACTTTGTCTAAGGATATTCTTCGACGGATATGTCGATGGTGGAACTTAGATTGACATTGTTGGTCTTCATTTTCGGAGTGGAATACTTGGTTCTTATCTATTCGGCTCCCCATCAAAGTTAAAAGTTTATTGGAAGGAGTGTTTTATGAGGCTTGGTGGTCGATTTGGGGGATGCGGAATCAGACTATTTTCGATGCCACTCCTCCTGTTTGCGCTTCATTGTTCGACGACATCGTGTCATTATCTTTTCATTGGTGTTATTATAGATGTAGAAGGGTTTTCTCTAGGAACGATTGGTATAAAAACCCTTATTTGATTTCTTTGTAGTTTTTTCTAGCGCCTTGCTAGTTTAATAAAATTTCGCCGTTAAAATAAAATAAAATTATATGAAGTTAAAAGTGTAAATTTATAAATTTACAAGTTTTATTATAACTTAAAAAAATAAACAAATAACCCTTAAACTTTATACCTCTAAACTTTAAATTTTAAAATGCAACAAACATAAACAATTTCTAACTTCTAAACAAAGATTTAACATTATCTAATCCAAAGTTATAAATAGCGTGAGGCGTGGCGTGGCGGCATGGCCACGCCTCAAGCCTTAGGATCCTTTGCGAAGCCATGGCGTATTTCAAGGCGTGACTATAGCGGCAAAATAATATTTATAAATTTATATATTAATATCATATTTCATATGCATATCGAGTTTACAAAAGGTGCTATGCATAAAATCAATATGAACTTGTAGTCTTCGTGGTCATATACTCACTACTACTTAAAATTGAGTTAAAATTACTAAGCTCAAAAAGAAATAGCCCAAATACAAAATAGACCAATTTTTTTCTAAAAGCTTCTAAAAATGGCGCCATGCCTTGCAATTTAGCGTGCCTTTGCGCGCCTTTTGACGCCTTGACTCATGCTACGCCTACAGCTAACGCCAAGACGCGCCTTTTAGAACACTGATCTAATCACATCCCAAATATACCCGAAGATTTTTTTGTGGATTTTTCATTGTCGGCCTGAAATCATGTTGTACAACAAAAAAGAAAACCACCGAAGCACATAAATTATCGTAAATAAAGATTTACCTATTATACTAAATTATCGTAAATAAAGAAGCACATACCAAACAGTAAGAATACCAGCTTTCCAAAGTAGAGGTCAATGGTTCGCATATAACGAGGAAAAAATTAATCCCTTTGTGGCCTCGGAGGTTCACTTGAGCTGACTCCGGGCTACCTAAAAGGGTGGTTTCGCTGGGATTAGTTGACTCACAATGTCGAATCATAAAACATGTAAATCAAAAGAAAAAAAAATACTAATTATCCTCAAGTTCATATACTACTTAATATATAAAAGATTTAATGAATCTATTCTCTTCATATAATTTCGATAATACTTTATAACTAACTTATAAAACAGAAAAAAATAAAAATTATAGATATACTTTTAAAAAAACATAATGTCTAAGCCTCGTGCGTGCACGGGCGTTAAAACTAGTTTATAAGATCGATAAAGGGGAACAAACCACGCGAAGTAAACCCTACTCGTTTTGAGCTAAACTAATAGATTCAGTTGAAATCAAATTGACCAATAATTCAATCCAGGTGTTATGCCACCTTTTTTTCGTAACCGAATACCGTCATCAGACTGCCTAAGTCATTTTTTATATAATAAATGTTACTTTTAAATAAGGAAAGACTACATACTTTTAAATAAGTGTTTCTGTCAAAAGATGCATTTTCATATGGCAAATCTTAGTTCCACTAGCCATCCCAATTCCGCAGAAAGTTATTCGATCCTTATTGTATTTCTGTAATTTAATTAACATCAAAATCTCTTTGTTTCATGTCAACTTCGTATTTCATCAACTGCAACATAATGATCATGCAACCTCACTTTTCTCAGCAATGAGTATGAGACAAATCTACCCTTCCAAAGTTTTTCAAATTTGCCTAACGATGCCCGATTAAAGTTGAAGTGCAATTTTACTTTAAGCGTATTGATTCATCGAATGAAAAAGTAATATCACTTACTTAATCATGAAACCAAGCCATGCTTTCGTCTTACTTCATATGAAAATTTGATCATACGCACATGGAACATGAAATATTTATATGGTTCTTGTATATTCACTTGAAGCAAGCATACCAATCTCCGTATTTTTACCAGTCATTCCATAAAGGTTTATTTTGCATGCTTAGTTTGTCATCATAAAGCAAGAACTATACTCAGCCAGGCCAAAATTATTGTAAACTTATGAAGATTTACATTGAAAATAAAGTAGAAGAAAATGGATCAAGCTAGTGATTAGGGATTTTCAATTAATTCTATGCCTTTATTTAAGAAATCTATGTAGTAAATTAATGTTTTCACCTTCACCGATAGGCATAGATTGTATACTTACAGTAGTAACTGTTACGAAAAAAAACTGAGGGGGTAGCATTCCAATCATGTTTATTACTGTTGGCGCATGGCATCTACAACCTAACAGGACTTATAAACACAGATCAATTCTGGCTCCACATCTTTCACATACTCTGGTGAAATATCCGTCCTGCTTGCTACATTCACAACGCTCACAGTGACATATTTTATAAGAATATAAACAGACAACATTTATATTTGAATAATAATTTTTTCAAATGCTCTTGTAACTAAATTTCAACATAATTGAAGTAATGAGCGATAAACCAAAAGCCCAAGTTATGTTAGAAACGAAAAGCACAAATTATGGATTACTTACCACTAACTTTGAGCTTAATCCAGGTTTAGATAATAAAATTTTGTTGAATATTAAAATAGTAGTATGGCCTATACAAATATTTTAAAAATAAGAAGACAAGAAAAAGTAACAAATAAGACAATAGAAAGTCACAATGTCAGATGAAACCAATCTTGCATCAAGGATTATGGTGCATATTCTGGTTACCAAATTAACCTACTTGATCTCTAAATTTTTTTTATCTCGTATCTTGTACGTTTATCATTAATTTACTTCTGTTAAGTTGTGAAACCTTTTGATTTCATTTTATTGATTTGTTAATGAAAACTTTTGATTTGTTAATCTTATTTGACCTTTTAGGTCTTTATTTATGACTTCCATATTATATTGTGATTGGTTAATTGAATTTGGTTTTAATCGAACCAAACTGAATTCCAATTTGAAGTATGATATTGTTTTAACCGTTCTATTGTTGATTTGGTTTGGTTTTGGTTTTGATTTAATAAGTCTACAAACCGATGAACCCGAACCATATAACCCACAAACTCGAAAACCGAACCAATTTTACTACTCATATTATTCACCTTTTTATTTTCTCCTAAACCGTATTTTTTATTGCGGTATAAATTAATTAATTAAATTTATTTATTAATACATTTTATTTCTTATGTTTTTTACTCCTATCAAATCTTAATCTTTCAAACCAATACCAAATACTCCCTCCGTCCCATTTTTATTGTCCACATTTTCTTTTTGGAATGTCTCAAGTAATTATCCACTACTAAAAATAGATAAGAAAGTTTGATCAAGTTTACTATATTACCCTTGTTTGAAATTATTATTACAAACTTTAAAGAAGACTTTAATTAATTAGTTAAGGGTAAAACTGTCATTCTGTCAAAAAGTAAGAGAGATAAAGCAGTAATAAATGCACTTTTATTAATGTGTGTGTATTTTGTCGGGGGACAATAATTTTGGGACGGAGGGAGTAATAAATAAACCAAACGCATTCTTAATATGTTATGTATAGTGGTACTGCCACACCATGTCCCCATTTTATGCATTTTTTTACCTTTCCCATTTAATAATGTGTAATGTAGGGCTGGTGAAAACAAACTGAAAACCAAAGAATGAAGGTGAACCGGTCCGACCGAAACCATACCGACCATATTTGGTTTGGTTTAAGCTAAAACCAAGCAAAAACACACATAAGCCGTATAAACTGAACTAAACCGGACAAACGGACTCAAAACAAAACCGAACCGAGTCACTTCGGTTCACACGAAACCAACAATTCATACAACTCAAAATTACAAAAGCTACACCAATTTGTGATCTCATAACATAAAATAAACCTCTCAAGAAACGGAAGTTGCAACTTGTTACGAGTAATTACTCCAGTGATCTCCGGATATATAAGCTCTCAGTCACCCTTTGCCTAAGATCCCATTGGTTCATTAACCTACACACATAATTTGGTTAGAATGGTAAGACAAAATATATCGTAATATACCTAATGTAAAATTAAAAGTTCAATGCCTAGCCAACTTTATTAGATCAATTCTAATGTTCATGATGCAAAATTGCAAGGTTGTTATTTAAGGTAGAAGCAAACAATTTTCAGATCATGATAAAGAATATATGTAATTAAAGAGTTAGGATCGACTAATGATTTTTTTATTTGTTTGGCTTTGTTTTATAAGTCTTTGAACGAGATTTTGTAGACGATAACTGAAATAAAATATTCTTGAAGTTCCAATGTCCTCACCGATTGCGATGATTTTCCATGTGTAGGGGGTCCTTTGATTATAGCTTAATACACTGAATGCAACTTCTCTAAAAGATTAATGAACGATTATCAATTCATCTTTAATCAGGGATAACTACATGTCTGGTCTGTAACCATAGTAGCGTCGGACCAGATTTATTGAGGTTTCGTTTATAATCTCCAATTTTTTTTGGTGATGAGCTGCATTCCACTCAACAATTCAAACATTACCACTACCAAAGGAATACCGTCTGACTCTTTCCAGCGATAGGAATGCCGCTTTATGGTAAATAGAATCCCAGTAAAAGTTGGTACCCGCAGACGTTTGTTATAGACCTTGAGTTTGTGGCTGATTTGTGGCCATACATTTGACAATCCAAAGTCAAAACTTTTGACTACAAATTGTGATAATAATATGTTTGCATCTTGACATCTCTGTGTATTACTCTTGTTGTCTTCCCGAGACCGAGTGGAGGTAGTCGAGTTCCTCATTGCTGCTCCCAAAACAAATCTTTAGACAGTTCCCATGTCAAATCGTGTCTATTTTTCTTTGTTTCTTTTAGATGACAGTATAGGCTACCCTCACTAGCATACTATAAACATATAATTTTCTCATTGCCATTCACAGTAACAATGAAAGGGATGATGTTTTCATGGACTAAAAACTGAACAGCATATCAGCTACGTTGCGGAACTCATACTCTCCTTGATAACTCTTGGGACGCAGGAATTTGATGGCAACTGTGCGGTTTTGCCAACGTGCAAGGGGTTGGCCTTTGTAAACCACACCGAAACCACCATCTCCTATCTTAGTTTCTGGACCTTTCACTCCTATGGCCGAGTTGATGTCCATCAATGGAATACGGAAATCTTCTAGCTTTTGATGTTGCAGGCTTCGTCCCATAACAGTAGAGCGCTGCAATTAGAATCTGTTTAGATAATGCAAGTCTTTTACGAACCGAAGTGTTGTAACTAAGCTTGAAAGTAGTCGATACCATGATTTTTGTTTCTTTATTTGTATGAAACATGTATCCTTTTCATGTCTAACAATGGAAATATGAAAACACCAATGCATAAGAATTAATTATTTAATGCTGGAACGACATAAATTTTTTAGAAAACCAACATGACTGGGTTGAGCAGTTTCAATAATATCTTGATCTAATGGATATATTTTTTATTCACGCAGACATAAACTGGTCGGCATATAATTAAATGAAGACTTACTTGAGTATACAATGCTTCCTCCAACCTCTTGATGATCCTATTCAATGAAGGGCGATCCTTTATGTTGTAACTAATGCATTTATATGCAATTTCTTTACAAATACGTAAAGAACGAACATCAATTTCATCACTTATTCGAGGATCAATAAACTCATCGAATCCATCACCATAGTGGCGTCGGACCAAAGCCATCAGACTTATTTCTTCATCTCCATCGCACTTGGTATTAACCAACTTACCAGTCAATATTTCAAAGAGTACTACACCAAGTGAGTACACATTTGATTCTACCTTGGGGATGTAGCTTTCACGGTAGACGGGATCCATTTCTTGTCTGCCGACAAGTTTTTTATAAACTTTGGTATCTGGATTATTTCTGGGAACTAAAATTGACGAATCAAGACCACAAATTTTAGCTTCAAGATTGTCAGAGATTAATATGTTATGGCTAGTGAACTCTGCATGTATTACACTCTCGTACTCCCCAAGACCTGAATGGAGGTACTTGAGTCCTTTTGCTGCCCCTATGCAAATCGTTAGCCGCTGAGCCCATGTTAGCTTATTGAGATAAGTAGAAAGGCTTCCATTGTCCGCACACTCGTAAACTAGAATCGTTCCCATTATTTCGCTTTCGCTGAAACCAATGAATGGGATGATGTTTTGGTGTTGGAGGCGGGAAACAATCTCAAGCTTGGCTTGAAATGATTTATCATCGCCATTAAACCTTTTTAGGGCAACTGGGCCTTCTTGCCCGTAATCACCAAAGAGCTCTGTTCTGTAGAACCCACACCCAGCTATTTTCTGGCATTTGCTCATGGCCCGCCTCATCTCTTCTAGTGGAATAGAAAACTTCGCTATATTTTCCTTTGTTGGCCTTAGGTCCCCACTTGGAGAAGGAGCTAGTTTCTGTGAATATAAAAACAAACAAGTTTTGCTTAGAGGCGTCTATCTTATAAGATCTTTAAAACAATGAGATGCGATTTAAAGAGTAATATACAAATATGTTAATAAGCTTTGCAAACAGATGTGTCTAACGTATCAAACTATCATTTTTTTAGGGTTAATGACATATAATAGCAACGTACTTTCCCATTTGAGCCATTATCAGATATGAACTCAAAAAAGTATCACAATACCCATCCAACTTTATATGTTTTGTACCGATATCAGCAACTTGACCATTTTTACTTACAAAATTCACGTTATGTGACACATGTACATGTCATGTCCATTTTTTTAAAGCGTTATGTTTCATGTCAGCCCCTAATACACACCGTTAGGTTGTATGTGTTAGTGTTAGGGTTATATGTGTTTCAATTGGGGAAGACAACCTAATGGTGTGTATTAGGAGCTTACATGAAACCTAACGCTCTAAAAAAAGGGACATGACATGTACATGTGTCACATGACGTGAATTTTGTAAGTAAAAATGGTCAAGTTGCTGATATCGGCACAAAACATATAAAGTTGGATGGGTATTGTGATACTTTTTTGAGTTCATATCTGATAATGGCTCAAATGGAAAAGTACGTTGCTATTATATGCCATTAACCCTTTTTTTGTATTTAGGTTACTGAAGTTATAAAACATGACATTTTGAAATCACTTAACATAAAAAAAAAATTAAAAACACTATTAAAAAATGTATGTTCAAGTCACTCCGATTAACACTGAAATATATACAATATGATCCTTATAAGTTCGGTAACTCAAGTAAACAAAATAAAAGTTCATTGTCTCTTAGGCACACTTATTTTAAAAGTTTAGTAACATCGTTCTCTATTAGCCCGCAATTTAAAAAAAATTGCATTTCTAATCTAAATAAGACCACTTATTATATTATATTATAAATCTATACATTTACCAGGATAACCGCTCGCAAACACCGGGTCGACCCGACCCAGAACCCATCGCCCGACCCAAAAACCACACTCACCCAACAGCCACAACCTGTTGGTATTCACGAAATAACCCCTGGGGTATTTACGAAATAGACCCTCGCGTGTCAAATTACGAAAACTACCCTCATTTAAAAAAATTACAAAATACCCCATCCCCCACTAACGGCTGTTAAGTAACGACCGTTAGTTTAATTATTTTTTACAATTTACAAAAAAAGTCCTTGGGGCCGGTCGTTACTTAACGACCGTTAACTTAATTTTTTTTTAATAGCAATTTACAGAAATAACCCTTTAGGTTATCGGTCCATTGCAGCGTTAATTACTCGCGCCCCGCGGAGAAACGCGGTAACCCACATCGTTTCTAATATGTGTCATATTGCTTTACCTTTTTCTCAAATATGTGATTTGCTTTTGATTATTACGAGTTTTTGTGCATGCTCGGAGTTTGGACATGAGTGACACTAACGGAGTTTTATATAAAGTATAATTTAGTGAATATTTGTGTATTCTTGTTGAAATATATATGGCTTAATATGCAAAATATGTTACTAAACTTTTCAAAAAAATGCGATTAAAGTAACGAATTTTCATTTTGTTCATTTGAGTTACTGAATTTATGAAACATGACTTATAGAAGTATACATATATAAACATGACTGAACTTGTAAAAACTTGACATGTTACTTATAACCATCCACAAATATGCGTTTAGTAACCTGAAATTATATGTAAAGTAATCTAGATTATAACTTCAGTAGCCTGAATAAACAAAATAAAAGTTTATTATCTTAGGCGCACTTTTTTGAAAAGTTTAGTGACATATTTGTGTATTAACCTAAATACATATCCATTATGGTTTCTGCATTTTTTGAACCTCTTCATACTTTTATAAAACTTTTTCACAAACCATAATAGTTGATGCTCTAATATGTTGTTGCGCGAGATTAATTATAACATACATAAACAATTATATTTAGTAAATTCAACTTATGTTAAAATATCAAATTAAACTACACAAAAAAAAACATTAATAACAAATTTTGATCATACTTTCAAACCCTAACAATTATGATTGAAACATTATTATTAATTGTAGTCAATGTTTTTAAGATTGGCATCCTAACAATGATTGTTTTTTTCTTTGCAAGATCGAGATCGTAACATCGGATTGGAATCTTAAGATCCTCGTATACATAGGTGAAGCTTAGTGAGGACTAGGCAGGGCTATGGCCCTCTTAGGATTTCTCATATTTGCACTATAGACCCTTATATTCAAGCACAATCTATATAATTAACCTTTGATCTTATAGGTAAATAATGATTTGGTCCTCTTAAATTATTATTTTTTTGAACGGCAACGAATTTATTAAAAAACACCACTAGCAAGGAGCTAGAAAATTACAAGAAAAGAAGATAAGGGTGTTGAAGCCAACTATCCCAAACAATACTGTTTTTACGCCTAGCACTACACCAAGAAAAAGAACGCATAACAATATCGTCAAATAAAACATCTTTCCGAGGATTTTTTGATGCAAAAAGGAGTTGATTGCGAAATACCCAAATGCTCCACCAGGATGTATAAAAAACCCCTTCTAACACTTCTTTAGCACTAGAACTCATCCTCAACGCCTTGAACCAAGAAAGCCACGAAGTGTAAGAATCAAAAGGATGCCAAGCCAGGTTCCACCACCTACAAATCAGCCGAGTTACTCTGCTTGCTATATCACAGCTAAAAAGATATGACCCCATATTGCTCTTTGACCGTTTGTTGCATTTCGACAGATAAAAGAAGGCACTGACACCCACGTTTGAACCAAATTTGCGAGTGGAGTGCGATCAGGAACCTTCCAAGCAAAAAAATTATCTATAGGGAATCGACTTGACCCACCTCGTAGGGAGACTCGTCTTTTGGGAGAAAAAGCATCACTCAAGCAATTTTGCGAATATTTTAAACGGAATTCACCATCTCATTTTAAAGTCCCAAACGAATCGATCATCCAGGATTGGATAAGACTACCGAACCAATGATGTTAAGCATTGCGAAAGCGCTAGCCTCAGCCCCCTCTACACGTCGACGACGAAAGAAAAGAAGAAAGAGGGGTGAAAACATAGACGCCACAGTGCCCTCTTCTACCTCACATCCCAACTGCGAAATGAACGCGGAAAATTATGACAAAGAGAATGTCACCAATCACTGATTCCTTCCAAAAACTCGTGCTTCTGCATTAACAACTTTAATTTTACCCATGAGAAATAATGTCGATAACCTTGTCGTGAAGTAGCGCTTTAACTTCTTGACGTTTCGGAACTCCACATTCGAAGGAAAGCAGCAGAGAGACCTTCGGTCTTGAGAACATGGATAGCGTGAATGATACACGAAAAATGGGATATTATCGTGACTAAAACTGCCAAACCCATTCAACAAAGAGGCTACATGTTAAGGAGCAAAAAACTGAAACACCTAATCGCCATGATCCTTTGAGCAAGAACGCTTGCCCATTTAATCCAGATCTATTCTTTTCCCCATCTTGGAATACATTAAAAAATTCCTTCTAATAGCTCCATATCATTGAGGTCAATTTGGAGAACTCTTATACAAGGACATGCTGTAAAATAGGAGTAGAGTCAAGATACCGATTTGAGGAAGCTTAAGAGCCCCAATGGAAAGGGTTTTAAGCTTCCATTTGGATAATCTCAACTTAAGCTTATTAATAGTTTCGTCCCAGGTTTTAACCAATGATGTGTTACACATCGGTGATCAACCAGTATTAAAGGGTCTTTCATAACCGAACTCCCCAACATGTCAGATCGCTTCATTCACGAAATGAATGAGGGACCCCACACCAAGGAGCATGACTTTTCTTAAATGTTAATAGAAAGCCCTGACATAAAGATAAAGCACGAAGAATTTTTCATCATCACCTTTAAAAGGGGTTTCTTTTCGTGGGACCATTCGCCTATGAAACCGCCGTCAGCTGCATAGAAAAGGTGAGATATCATATTCGTGGGACTCATCCTGTACCACCAGTGAAGATTCCAGCATTAATAACCCGAGAGAAAGATAAATGTAATGATTCCATAACCAAAATAAATAAGTATGGCGGCAAGGATATCCTAGCTTCAAACCACGATAAAATTGAATTGTGAGTAGGCTCCCATTAAACTAGGATGAAAGCATACTCGAAGCTAAGGCAACCCATCTGATCACGAAGCATTTGAGCCAAAAAACAAGGAGCAAGGAACGTCAACAAGAATGTCCACCGAATGAAGTTATAGCGTTTAGCGTAGTCTACTTACAAAAACCATAGCTTGTAGTTTTTTATGGGACACCTGGCACGCAAACTCATACTATAAATGGCCGTCAAGATTGACGGTTTGGAAGAAAAGCCGTTTGAACATCGATCTTCCAGTTGCACTCCCCAAGAGAGCCTAGAAGCCAAATCTTTTTAATAACTTTCATAATGCAGCAATTAAGCTAATGGGACGCCAGTCGCCCACTAAAAGTTTACGAGAGTGTCTAACGCCTTGTCCGTGTGCATGCATGTCCGCTACAGCAACTGACGAGTATATTTCAACAACGGAAGTTCCCCCTCCCCGCCCTCGAGTTCCCCATCCAACTTTAATATACCCCTGCAACCCAAACCCCTGTCTTACTATTTTCAATCTATTGGACATCCCCCCCCCCCCCCCCCCCAGACCTTTACCACCCTATTCACACACATTTCACTCTCTCTCTATTGTCTATCGAGACTACTCTATTTCCTCAAGACTGTTCCGAGACCGAGCATTGCAGTGATGCGCGACGAGAGGCACAGGTAGTCAAAGAACCCACCAGTGTGTACGCACCAGATACACTTATTTAGCAATGATTAGAACTGATCCACACAGAGACTTCTCCTCACTCATTAAACTAAAGCTCCTAGCAAAATCTGCAGCCGCTGGCGAATATATTCATCAAGAGCTATAGAGAACCAATTGCCGGGCCTTGGAGATTGTTTCTCCTCTCGACATCAAACTAGCTAAATCTTTCGTCAATTCCGAATTCGTCTACTCTAGTGTCTAGGGATCTCCAACTCTGTCTGCTGCGCAGAACGAATGACGCCATTAGGAATAAAAAATTATATCTTACCTGAATGGACAAGTATGCTCAAGCAAGTGGCCTAGGATCTTGGAATCTAGAAGACAAAATATTCACAAAACCTTCATTTTTTAACTTTCTTGGACTCATCAACCCATCACACCATCAATCAATAAATGAACCTTTCACGGAACAAGTTTGCACGCTTAGACTTAACATGCCCATGAAGAAACTTAGAATTTTCGTCTCCCTCGACGGCCCACTTGATTTTGGCCTTTTGCATAAAGTCACGAGTCTCGCCGCCTTTGATTCGAAAAAGGAAATTATTACATTTCCATGCGAGTGAAGGAATATCTATCGTTGAACCTCCTTGATCAGAATTTTTTTATCAATTTATCAGATAGCCCCTTAGCTTTAGCGTCTTTAACTCGGCCCTCTTTATTCTTTTTTTGATTCGCGACAAACACACGAATCTCCTTCTTCAAGATCTGCAACTTCTTTTTAAATCGGATCATTCCATTGCTATCATTTAAGAAAGTCGATATTCAAGTATGTAGACACCAATTGTAATAGAACTCCTGAAATACTAACCAAGATTGATAAAATCGAAACGGGATAGCGCCAAAATCAGAGTAGACCTCCCGAAGTAGTATAGGACGATGATCTGATAGATGTTTATCAAGACAAACGGCCGAAACGCATGGGAAAGATGAGATAATACCATTAGACACTAGAAAACGATCCAATTTGCTCATTTTTGTTGCCGACGGATGAGCCCAAGTAAAGTTAAAACCTTCTAATTGAAGATCAATTAGCCCCGCATTAGCGATAAAATTATTGAACACACGTGCTCCTCCCATATTAAAGGATGACCCCCATCGCTCCTCCACTCTTCTAACTTCATTAAAATCACCCATTACGATGCATTCTCCATTCCAACGAGTAATAAGTAAATCCAAGTAAGACCACAAGATACGTTTATATATCAAAGACAAAAGTATACGAACGTTTTATGAAAATGTCGGCTTAAATCATAATTATAAAATGTTTAAGAGAATTATCCTCTTGTTTTTGAGATTTTGTAAAACTTAATCTATAAATTTATGATTATTTTAGCTTGTGGGTAGAACAAAGTAGGATCGGATCGTGATTTTAAGATCTTGCGGGTCAAGACTAGGAACTAATAAAATCTTACACTTTTAAAGATCCTACATTAGGATCAGGATCATTTTTACTCTACGGTATCCTAAAATCGTAATATCATAAGATTATGATCAGAATCTCAACAACTATGATTACAGTCATTGTCCAAAACCACTGCGTAAACGGTAATCTAATGAGAAGTTACCATAAACGTTTCTTTAAAAAAACGCCTGAAATAGTTAAGTGATAGAGACTTACGTGGATATCCATTGCTTCCATAAGCGTCTTAGCGACCTCATCCATCGTAGGGCGATCCTTCAAGTTGAAACTAATGCATCTATACGCAATATCTATAAACATCTGGAAAGAACGAGGATCAATGTGATCTCTTAGAACGGGATCAATCAACTGCTCGGGTCTATTATCATAGCAGCGTCGGACAATATTTATAAGCCTTTGTGGCTTATAATCTCCAATTACCTTTTCATCATTAGCCACCATCCACATCAACATTTCAAACATAACTATGCCGTGTGAGTATACATCTGTTTTTGTGTCGAGTAGTCCGATTTCGTGGTAAATCGGATCAGGGTGGTGTTCGTGACGTACATGTGAATTAACTTGTGCATGGAAAGTTTGGATCAGGTCAAACCACTCCACTCCAGCTTGTTTCTCAAACATAGATTTAAGCTCCTAAAGCATTTCATAATGTGAGGAATTTTTGAATTGTCTTTAAAGTTCAGGAGTCATACTTCCGAGCATAAGACAAGTCACCTCATTATGAATCAAATACCGTATTCCATTGCGCAAGTACTCAGAATCGGTAGGTGAAGCAAGAGAAATAGGCTGTTCAATGACAAACAATTTCTTTTCAACTCTCAAGACTATCTTAAGTTGACGAAACCAATCATTGAAGTTATTTCTAGAAATTTCAAACATCGACCTGAAAGCCGAATGGTTTATGTTTTAGACAGGTAGTGCCATTTACAAACATAGTAAAGTTCAAGAATTAGTATTTTCGATAATACTCCTTGAAGAAAATTAACTACCCACGTTTATATAAATAAACAATTAATTTTCTAAGGTTAGGACCCAACTTGACATACCCCCACCACATCAGTTGATCTGCTAGTGATGGTGTATTCAAAAGGTAATCAACGATTGATAATTCACAACTATTGCAATTCCTAAACCATATGGGACTTACTTTATTACAATAATATCTAGTAAGCATGTTTCATCCCATCTATGCCGCGTGTTAACAGGTCTAACCACAACAACGCTAAGTCGTCCAATTTTAAAACAGTAATTATGTAACACTCACCGTCTCACGGAAAAGCGTATAATTACCTTGTGATTGCAAATCTACATGCGTCTCACGCATAGGTAAAGAGCAGTCTACAAGTGTCTTTATAAATTGGATGGCAAAAACTTAGTTGAAAAAGGGTATTTTATTTGACGTGTCAAATATGTACGAAGAAGCATGCATACATCTTCGTAACATTTATTTTAATAAAAACTTTTACTCAATTAAGTTATTATTACGGTATCACCTATTATCCTTGTATCTTATACATAAATAGTGATACCTTAAAATTGACGATTCAACGTGTGTTTAAATGTAAAGATTTTCTTTTTATCGCGGGAAAAGATTAAAGAATGATTAAAAATCATTCAAACCCTAGACCATTCGCGACTTCCTACATAGTATACAAGGTAAGGAAACTACAACGTAGTCAGGTATTATAGGGTAATGGTATCTACAAGACCGAAGTCTTGATGAGTCTCCCCGAACCTTATCCTTGCAACTATATAGTACTTTTGCAAATTACGTCATTGATAAAAATTAAAACTTTAATTTAAAACACATTATGAACTATAAATTGCTAGTCTAATCATGGAAGATTTTACACCGGATGTAAGCCGGATCCATTTTTGACTTTTTGCAATATATAGTCCATGATAAATCTTATTTCGATAATCATTAGTCATGTTTATTTTTGTTTTCAGAAAAACTCTTTTATTTTCTCACAAGTCAAGAACTTAAAATAAAACCAATAAACATCAACTAAACTAAATAACATTTATTTAAACACACTTAACAATTAAGGCATGCAAACATTAAATATGATCCTAATTATCTAATAATAAAACATGCATTTATTCATATAAGGCTCCTTCGTCCTATAAACTCCGGCCACATACATCGAAACAATCGATTGCGTAAGCCTTATATAAATAAATACCACATAGCACATAAAACCTTTTAATTATTTTAGGCCCCATTCATTCAAAAATAAGGGTCTTCCCGAATTCTTGAATCATGGATCTTACCAGTTAAGAAAAATAATTAAAGTTATGTGTATCTTAATCATATTTGAAACAAATCCTTTTAACAATTAACAAGATCTCAATATCTAATATTAATCCATGATAAATTTGCATGATTTTATCATGGATCTAATTTTAACAATTTAACATATTTAAATCAATTAACAATTAATACATAAAATTGCATACAACTTAGATCTCGTCTAATTAATTTTATTAACTTTCAAGATCAAATCTTTTTAACAATTTAACGCCCAACGGGGCATTAAAATTAATTAAGAAACCTTAATTTGTCCAATTTTAATACTTGTAATTAAAGATTCTACACGATGGCTCGTGATGCCACTGTTGGGTTTTATAATCTAATTAACAATTAAATTAACACGAGTACGCAGCGGAATAAATGATCACGTGTAGAACACAATAATTAACAAGATAGAAAACATGTACCTTTTAGCACGAAACGATACACCGTTTAAAGGTAACCGTAAACACCGTCTTCTTTATACGCGTGTGTATAATACAACGCGTAACCACTAGAATCAAAGTATGATTCCTCTAAGCTTTCACACACTATACGTTCTTAGCAAACGACGAGGTAAATGATCGTATTTTGCATCAATACACAATGTTCTTTATTACGGATGTTATATCATCTAAAGTTATACCATATCCAGTTTTCAAATATATAATAAAATCGCAGGTTTGTTCATGTGCATGTTTAAATTAGTTTTTTGATGATAAAATTGAATCTATAATCCTTAACCAAGTTTGTTCAAATTTAAATTCGATTGACACAAAGAATCAATCTTTGTATCAATTGATTCATGTAATCCTTATTTCCAATCCAAACTTGAAGGTTTCAATCACGTATGTATCGATTTTCAATTCAGGTATTAATTGCTATCTATATATCCTTACAAACTGTTTGATAAATTTCTTGAATGAAAACAACGTTGTAATTTCAATCACTTATTCTTTGCATGTTATAATAAACAATTCGCAGGTACAACTTCAGAAGTGTTTACAAAGTGTTCATGGAAATGCCAATGTAATTTGTGCATTTGCATAGATAAACAAACAAAGGTAATTATTTGTTTCTTTTATTTCATTTTGTTTGGCACTTTTAGTCACACATTATTGTACTAATTTTTCAAAAATGTTTATGTTTAAGTCATGTGTTTTAATGTTTGACGTTATTGGACTATTACTTTGACACATATATGGATGAAACACTTTTTTTTTGAGTAAACTACACCGTTGGTCCTTGTGGTTTGCGTTGACCAACGTCCCTAGTCCCTTGACCAAAAAAGTTACACCATCGTCCTTAAGTGGTAAACGTTTTTCGCCGTTAGTCCTTTAAGGGTCACCATCCGACCGCAAACGTTTTCCGCCCTTAGTCCCTTAACGGCGGAAACGTTACCACTAAAGGACGGATGGTGCAAACTTTCTTTGGGTCAGGGACTAGAGGACGTTGGCAACGCAAACCACAAGGACCAACGGTTATCTTACTCCTTTTTTTCACTTAGATAAGAAATGCACATTACTTTAGGTACCTATTAATCAAATTAGGTAGATAAACCAATTACAGATAAAGATAAAAGGCAAATATTGATAACAAAGAAGACTTAAATTAAATAAAAATGATGTAACGAGAGAAAGAGTGGTGATTTGCACACTTCATTTAATTTGCACACTCAAATTGTTGTGTTTCTTGACATTTATGCCCCTACATTATTTAGTGGAGTGTGCAACTATTAAAGGTATAATATGAATAACACAAACATTTGGAATGTGTCAATAAAATTGTGATATTGCAAATCATCACCCCGAAAGAAATGGTGGTAATAATTAACAATCCACCCGTCCCAAAATTATTGACCCCCGACAAAAAACACACATTTTCTGATTTTTTGTTATAGAAAAGTGCATTTATTACTTCATTCTCTTCTTACTTTTGACAGAATGACAGTTTTTACCCTTAACTTTTAATATTAAGTTTTTCTTTAAAAGTTTTGGTAATAATAATTTCAGAAGAAGGGTAATATAGTAAACTTAAATCAAACTTCCTATTTATTTTAGTAGTGGATCAATTAATTGGGACGTCCTAAAAAAAAAACATGACTTAAAAATGGACGTATAAGTAATAGATATAGTAGTTCTTAAGTGGTGGGGTTAGAGATGGCGTGAATGAAGGAAATTGTGGGTACTAAACAAATAATTTATATAGTTGTTGCATGGATGCCGCTTTATATTGTGTTTGATGTAATCTTGCAAACTGTTTTTATGTTGGGTTTTATAATCTAATTAACAATTAAATTAACACGAGTACGCAGCGGAATAAATGATCACGTGTAGAACATAATAATTAACAAGATAGAAAACATGTACCTTTTAGCACAACATACACCGTTAAAAGTAACCGTAAACACGTCTTCTGACTTCTTTATACCGTGTAAATACAAACCGTAACCACAAGAATCAAAGTAATGATTCCCTCTAACTTTCACACACTATACCGTTCTTAGCTAACGACTGAGGTATCAATACTAGTAGTGGATAACAAACGATCTTCTTGTTCTTTGAATCAATCAACTAGCGAACAAATAATCTCCAAGTGATGATCGAATACAAAACGGAAAAACCAAAAGTGTATATTTGGTTTTGTTCGATCGTCGGTAGTAAACCAAACCCCACGAAGTACCTTTTAATTTTTTGTTGTATATCCATAATGAAAAACTATGCCAATATTTATAGATAAGAATAAAACTCCTAATCCTATTAGGATAGTCACAACCGGCTAGGAAAAAAAAGAAAAGGCAACCGAACCCTTTTGTCTTTGGTTTATTAATAATTAGTCCCTCACGTTCAACCATTAAACGCTTAACTAATTATTTAATACTCGTTAACTTTTAACGATCGTTTGTTATACATTTAATATATATTACATTAATATATTTACTCGTCATTTAACATATAAACGTGTGCGTCCCCTTAGGTTCGAAAATATTTCCGGACATATATTAATCATATATGGTCATAATCCAACATTTCATTGATCCGAAAAAAAGTGGTGCAGTTTGTTCTTTGGTTCAAGATGAACACAATGATTTCTTAAAAACCGGTATATGATGATCTTGGTTTAATCAACCAAAAGCTCTGATGCCAAATGTTGGATCGAAATTCTAACTCGTAATCAAAATATACCAAAAATAATCTTGAATCTTAAATCTTTATAAATCTGAATCTATCATCATATATTTGTCTTCATAAATCAGTTCCTATTATACAAAGTAAAAGGAGTGATCAACCATTGTGTTGGTTCGTAGAGCCAAAGGTTGTGACCCTTTGTGAAAATAACTGTTTTACAGTTTTAAACTTTTTTCTATAACGTCTTTTTTAAACTACGCCATTTTTGGCCTGCGATTGGATAAACTCGGATTGATTGGGCAAATATTGGTGGCTTTGCAATTTCGCATAGTGTTGTGTTAAAATTCATTGCAGCGAAGCGGATGAAATATACAAGATTTGCAGTGTGATAGGAAGCCCTATGGAATTCACACGGCGAGGGTCTTTAACGTGGTAGTAAAATCAGATACGAGTTTCCTTCGCCAAGTCCTTCGCCATGACACCCCAACCCTTCGCCAGTCCCTTCGCCAGTCCAATCTCGCCAGTTAACCGACGCAAGTCACGACAAAGTGGGTTGTGTTTTTTTCTTTTCTTTTCTTTTTCTTTGATTTTAAAAATGGTGTTTTGTTTTTTTAAAAACCATTTATGGATTGTTGCACTTGCAGGTTCTTCTAGGAAGAAGAAGGCAATTTCTTTGTTTTGTGTTTTTTTTTAATTTTATAAAAAGTAAATTTACATTCTAAGTCCTTCTAGTTTGTTTTGTTTGTCATTTGTAGGTTTAAATTTTCAATTGTTTGAAAATTGTGTTTTTTATTTTATAAAAAAAAATTATAATTTTGTTTTTTTTAGTTTCGTATTGTATTTTTATTTTCATATTGTATTTTTATTTAAATGAATTGAAATTAGTTTGTGTGAAAAAATGGGAAAAAAAATAAAATGGTGGGTGATAGGACCCAAATGACATGAGTTAAGGTATGTTATGAGTGAATGGGGTATTTTGAGGTTTTGTGTTGAAATGATGTGGCAGTGATGTGGCACTGCGTGGAGCCCAACTGGCATGGCTTTTTTAGCCATGACACCTTACGCTCTTAGAACATTATACTAGTTACAAGGCATCTGAGTTGAAAGTCACTGTTCTGGCCCTTCAAAATCTGCAACTTAATGATGCAGCCTCTCTCCGCACTCTACGCCAGAAGTACAAGCATCAGAAGGTAAACCAACTGTCTACTAACTTATTCATCTATGTTTTCTTTGTTACAACTGGGTAAAAGAACTCTGCTGTGCATTTATAAAACAAACCTTTCGAATGCAAAATACATCGATATGTTCCCTTTTTCACACTCTTACACCCATAAGTGATTTAAAAAAGAATAATCACTTACGATAGATAGTATACTTGGTCAAAAGTTAATAAAAAAGGATCACAATCATTAATGCATTGTAATATTACTTATTTTCTGCACAGAACTTGTCACATAGTAAAATACATCATTATCTAATTGCATTGTGTCATGGTCTAATGCACATTACTTTTATCGTTTCAGTACAAAAGCATTGGAACCCTAACCTCCAGAAAACCTGTGACACCGCTGTCCTAATATTTCTGTTGCTGATGTTCTGACATACAATGAGATCAAATATGTACCGGCTAGCCACATTCAGTAACATGGAGCATCTGTTCTGTTTTTGATAATTTATTCCCTTAAACTTCAATGCAACTTTTACTCTCTGTTGTAAGTTGTAGTTAAACCACATGTTGTAACCAATTCTGGTGCTTCTAGAGTTGTCCGCGTGATGTCTTGATTGTAAGAGATGGAGCTTGCATGTGACCTTATATCTATGTTTCAAAAATAACCTTTTTATAGCTTGCAGAGTAAAGGCATTATTTGATTTATCTATACTACATATAAAAGAGATTAGTATCTCTTTCTTCATTAATTACAAAAAATTAAATAATACAACTTTTTTAGCACACTCTACAACCCTTAATGTAAACACTATATATATAGATTAAAATTTCTTTCTTCATTAATGCAAAAAAATAAGTAATAAATAACACTATTAAAGCATATTGTATAACCTTTAATGCCAACAATAATAAATTATAAAAACTAAAAATTTACAAAGTAAATTGACTATTCATAACCTGTAACCTGTAGCTAAAGAACAGTACATTTCCTAAGTTTTAAATATAAAAGTCACTCTCACACTCTCATCTCACCACTCACTCTCACCAATTCATCTTGCTTTGCTTCTCTCATTGGCTCCTCAAATCTTTAAATGCTACACAATACTTAGATCTTTAAGCTTTTGTTCATGTGAGGTTTTTTTTGGTGTTGTGCCGTGATGTGCTCTATAATTATATGGTTCGTGATTTGTTAGTTCCGATCAATTATTTTTTGTTTGATTTTTTTAGTGCTGAATCTAAATTATGTTTTATAATGTGTTTATTGTGTTTTGTAGTGAAGTTATGGAGCACGAAAAATGGAAGAATGTTTGCAGATGATAATGTATTGATTTCTCCACATTTTCAAGGTAAGTTTCTTTTCACAAAGCAAATCTAAAGTTCTGGGTATATAAAAGTGTTTGTTTTGTGGTTTATGCTGTGTTTGATGTGATCATCAATGGTGTGGGACTTGAAGATATTAAGGATGCATGAAGATCTTGAGCTATATGAAGATTTAGAGACGGTGGGTGAAGATTGTTAGTGCTAAATCTAAATTATGTTTTATAATGTATTTATTGTGTTTTGTAGTGAAGATATGGAGCACGAAAAATAGAGGAATATTTGCAGATGATAATGTATTGATTTCTCCACATTTTCAAGGTAAGTTTCTTTTTCTTGAATATGATTTAATGTTATTCCTAGAGATCATTTAATCAATTTAAATACACATAGTTTACAAAGCAAATCCAAAGTTCTCGGTATACAAAAGTGTTTTTTGTGGTTGATGCTGTGTTTGAAGTGATCATCGATGGTGTGGGACTTGAAGATATTAAGCATACATGAAGATCTTGAGCTAAAGATATATGAAGATTTATAGATGGTGGATGAAGATTGTAAAAGTACTTAAATACTTGGTAACAAAAAATTAAGATATGAAAAGATAAAGTTGAACCAAATCTCTCATCCTATATTATAAAATTTGGTACATGTTATGATTTGAGTATTTTGGATTTATGTTGGTGTGTGATCTTTTAGAATGAAAATTTGTCAGAAAACAAAATGAAATAGAAAATTACAAGAAAGAATAAAAAAAATTAAGTTGAGAATAGATTTAATGGTGATGAAAATTGAGTGGGTCGATGATGCCTAAAAAAGAAAAAGCAACATAATAATGTCATTGCTTTTTATATAATAGTATGAAAGCAACCAAATGTGTTGGTGCCTACTTGATAGTAACGTGTGGAGTATGTTTACACAAGAAATACAATGTTGCATTCATAGAATTCACACCATTATATTCGCAGAATGTAATGACTACAAAATGTTAGGGGGCGAAGAGAAGAAGATAAATTATACTTAAATGTTATTGGACTATTACTTTGACACATGTGTGCTTGAAAATTACTTTTACTAATTTTTCAAAAATGTTTATGTTTAAGTCATGTGTTTTAATGTTTGACGTTATTGGACTATTACTTTGACACATATATGGATGAAACACTTTTTTTTTGAGTAAACTACACCGTTGGTCCTTGTGGTTTGCGTTGACCAACGTCCCTAGTCCCTTGACCAAAAAAGTTACACCATCGTCCTTAAGTGGTAAACGTTTTTCGCCGTTAGTCCTTTAAGGGTCACCATCCGACCGCAAACGTTTTCCGCCCTTAGTCCCTTAACGGCGGAAAACGTTTACCACTTAAGGACGGATGGTGCAACTTCTTTGGTCAAGGGACTAGGGACGTTGGTCAACGCAAACCACAAGGACCAACGGTGTAGTTTACTCCTTTTTTTTCACTTAGATTAAGAAAATGCACATTACTTTAGGTACCTATAAACAAATTTGTAGATAAACCAATTAAGATAAAAGGATAAAAGGCAAATATTTGATAACAATGAAGACTTAAATTAAATAAAGAATGATGGTAACGAGAGAAAGAGTGGTGATTTGCACACTTCATTTAATTTGCACACTCAAATTGTTGTGTTTCTTGACATTTATGCCCCTACATTATTTAGTGGAGTGTGCAACTATTAAAGGTATAATATGAATAACACAAACATTTGGAATGTGTCAATAAAATTGTGAAGAGTGCAAATCATCTCCCCGAAAGAAATGGTGGGTAATAATTAACACTCCATCCGTCCCAAAATTATTGTCCCCCGACAAAAAACACACAGTTTAGGAAAAGTGCATTTATTACTTCTTTCTCTTTCTTACTTTTTGACAGAATGACAGTTTTACCCTTAACTAATTAATTAAGTTTTCTTTAAAGTTTGTAATAATAATTTCAAAGAAGGGTAATATAGTAAACTTAATCAAACTTCCCTATTTATTTTTAGTAGTGGACAATTAAATTGGGACGTCCTAAAAAAAACATGGACAATAAAAATGAGACGGATGAAGTAATAGATATAGTAGTTCTTAAGTGGTGGGGTTGGAGATGGCGTGAATGAAGGAAATTGTGGGTACTAAACAAATAATTTATATAGTTGTTGCATGGATGCCGCTTTATATTGTGTTTGATGTAATCTTGCAAACTGTTTTTATGTTGGGTTTTATAATCTAATTAACAATTAAATTAACACGAGTACGCAGCGGAATAAATGATCACGTGTAGAACATAATAATTAACAAGATAGAAAACATGTACCTTTTAGCACGAAACGATACACCGTTTAAAGGTAACCGTAAACACGTCTTCTGACTTCTTTATACCGTGTAAATACAAACCGTAACCACAAGAATCAAAGTAATGATTCCCTCTAACTTTCACACACTATACCGTTCTTAGCTAACGACTGAGGTATCAATACTAGTAGTGGATAACAAACGATCTTCTTGTTCTTTGAATCAATCAACTAGCGAACAAATAATCTCCAAGTGATGATCGAATACAAAACGGAAAAACCAAAAGTGTATATTTGGTTTTGTTCGATCGGTGGTAGTAAACCAAACCCCACGAAGCACCTTTTTAATTTTTTTTTGTTGTATTATCATAATGAAAAACTATGCCAATATTTATAGATAAGAATAAAACTCCTAATCCTATTAGGATAGTCACAACCGGCTAGGAAAAAAAAAAAGGCAACCGAACCCTTTTGTCTTTGGTTTATAATTAGACCCTCACGTTCAACCATTAAACGCTTAACTAATTATTTAATACTCGTTAACTTTTAACGATCGTTTGTTATACATTTAATATATATTACATTAATATATTTACTCGTCATTTAACATATAAACGTGTGCGTCCCCTTAGGTTCGAAAATATTTCCGGACATATATTAATCATATATGGTCATAATCCAACATTTCATTGATCCGAAAAAAAGTGGTGCAGTTTGTTCTTTGGTTCAAGATGAACACAATGATTTCTTAAAAACCGGTATATGATGATCTTGGTTTAATCAACCAAAAGCTCTGATGCCAAATGTTGGATCGAAATTCTAACTCGTAATCAAAATATACCAAAAATAATCTTGAATCTTAAATCTTTATAAATCTGAATCTATCATCATATATTTGTTCTATAAATCTGTTCCTATTTATACAAAGTGAAAAGGTGTGATCAACCATTGTGTTGGTTCGTATGAGCCAAAGGTTGTGACCCTTTGTGAAAATAACTGTTTTTACAGTTATTAAACTAAGGAACAAATTCGTTATTGACTACAAGTCCTGTCATCATTGGCTAAAACCATTCTGACAAAGCCTCATTAGTTAACCTAGAATCAGGATAACTTAAACTATATCAAGAAGGAATATCCACATATGCTAAACCTCCTTGCATCTCAAGTCTAAGGATTTATGTAAAAATAAAATCACGTACAAGATTCACTTGATGACGTCGATCCATAAAGTGATATTCTTGTGCGGGGAAATCCAATATTCATCTTATGAATATCATGTGAGTTTTGGTGGACTCATCCATAATATCATTAATATCACATATCTATATTATCACCAATCACTCAAAATTATCTAGTAATATCACCAATCATTCAGAATTGTCTTAATTTAACAATATTCCCATATTGTTAATCGACAACGGATTAATTTAGAATAATAAATATTATTCATGGATTTAAACATGCAAATATATGACACAATTTAAGATAAAAATAATAAAATACCAAGTATCTTTATCATAAAATAAATTGTTTAAACACCCCTTATCCAAATACTAAAACACAGATCTACATGAAACTACTAGCTAAACGAAGTCCTATGCTCCTAGCATGTTGAGTAATCTTTCCTTTAGGTAAAGCATTCGTAAAAGGATCAGCTAGAATGTCATCTGTGTGAACTTTAAGAAGATTTATCTCGCCCAGTTCAATACACTCGCGAACATAATGGTATCTTCTATGATAGTGTCTGGCGCCTTTCTGAGGCAGAGTTGTCGCAAAACATCTTAATAGGTTCTTTTATTGTCGGTACTATACCAATCCCTGAAAT
This sequence comes from Tanacetum coccineum, assembly GCA_026074375.1. Classification (NCBI taxonomy): domain Eukaryota; kingdom Viridiplantae; phylum Streptophyta; class Magnoliopsida; order Asterales; family Asteraceae; genus Tanacetum; species Tanacetum coccineum. The sequence goes on along the minus strand of BQNB010050883.1, from coordinate 1,680 downwards.
AAACTTCCTAATCCAAACAGCTTCCATTGCAGCTTCTGAAGTAGCAATATATTCAGCTTTTGTAGCAGACATTGCGGTAGTACTTTGCTTGGAGCTTTTCCAGTCCACCGCACCTCCGTTCAAAACGAAAACATATCATGTCTGAGATTTGATGTCGTCTCTATCAGTCTCAAATCCAGCATCACAGTAGCAATCAACTTAAAGTTTGGATTTTGGATTTTCACCATAAACCAAAACATATCTTTAGTATTTTTTAAATACTTAAGAATATTTTTCATAGCAGTCCAGTGAGGTTCACCAGGATTCTGTTGGAAACGGCTTGTTATATTTTGCTCGAACGCAGCATCAGGTCTATTGCATCTTACAACATACATAATGGATCCCACAGCCGAAGCATAAGGTACATTTTGCATGCGCTTCACCTCTTAAAGTGTTGAAGCACCTTGTGTTTTGTTCAACTCAAGTCTTTCTTGCATGGGGATATGACCACGTTTAGAATTATCCATTTTATATCTTATAACACCCCGTGTTTTAGGGTCATTTATGACGTTAATATATTTACTATTTATTTTTAGTATTGTACGCGTTTGCTTTTAAATCGTAATCGTTAAGTTAAATAGCGTAAGATAAAAATTATCATTCAATGTAAACGGGCATCAAACAATTAAATGTTTACATCAAGCAAGTATTAGATAATTATTTGGAGTATAATTATTAACTTTGCATATTTTATTTTTATTGGTTACGTAAAGTGGTTACGTTTCGCAATTCAATGCATTTAGGCATACCCGAAAGCACCTATCTATACTCAACCAAATACCCACAATTATACCCAATACTCAAAAATATCTTATGTATATGACCATAGGGCCGGATATATAGAGATAATACACAAGAGAGATATTATTTTTGACTTCTTTGTAATATAGCACATGTTATAAATTCCAACAAGCAATTTCCTACCAAATACTTACACATTCCATGCTATCTTACACATTTTTCATAACTTTCTTATAAGCTAGTCATTCAAGAATAACCATGGTAAAGTTAAAGTAACCATGAGCTAGTTAAGTCTTCCTATAAAAGGCACACTATGCAAGTAACTTCACACATCTCATTTACATAAGAAAAACTTCACCATTTCTCTCCCAAATAAGCCATAACTCACGGGCAAACTTAAAAACACACATACAATTCATAAAATTTTATTTACAACATATACAAGTGTTCCTACATGATATCTAAGATAACCTTAGGTGTTTAGAAGGTTTGGTTCAAGGTTTACAAGAGCTAATCAAGCAAGAAGCAAGATTAGGGTTTCATTTGGAATTAGGGTATTCAAGGGATGTAAGCTAGAGTTTGATTTCTAAACAAGGGTTTAGATCACTTTGTTCATCACTACACTTCATATTATAGTTAACTAAAACTCTTAATCTTTTTGTTATCATGATTTTATGCATATATAATGTTTGTGTAGTTAATCACCATCTAAGAACATGTTTACTTGTAAAAATAGATTTTTACACTTGTTTATGATTTGGTAAACTTTTATATATGTTTTATGAATGTTCATATCATGTTATAATAAAAGTATAAGTAACGTACAAGTGTTGGTTATGTATAAAAAGTATATGTAAACAAGTTAACTAAAAGTATACTTATGAAAGTTCATGGATAAAT
>BQNB010050882.1:17485-41289 GCA_026074375.1 Tanacetum coccineum | reverse complement strand
CTTAATTTATCACGAAACATAAACACTTTACGTAACCGATAAAATAAAATGAACAAAGATTATAATTATTCTCAAAAAAAATAATTATCTAACACTTGGTTGATGCAAATATTACTTAGGTTGACGCTCGTTTACGTTGAATGATTATATTTAACTTATGCGATTTAACTAAATGACACGAAATAAAAATGAACGTGTAGAAGTCCAGAATAAACAGTTGGATTATCGAAGTCGTAAAAGATGCAAAAATGTGAATTGTTACATTTACGTACCTAGAAATGTTAATTAATATCAACACGGGCGTGTAAATGAAGTTCGAACAGGAGTTTCAAAAGTTTTCAAAACATGTCATTTCTAATTTTTCTTGATGACTTGTAATCACTCTCAGATTGCAACTTGGACCTGAACGAAAAAGGAGAGTGTACGCATAAGTGCGCTTATCCTTAGCGTTAGAAAAGAAGTCTTCTAACATTTGGTTTTTCAAAAAGTTGAACACAATTTTTCAAGAATTTCTCACTGATGATTCAAAATCTTTTAAAATTGTGTGTTCAACACTCCAGTCTTCATATTGTTTTACAAGACAATTATTCAACATTTGGTGTCATTTTTTTAAATGAGTCAAAGTTTGAGGGGGAGTTTTTCTGAAAAACAATGTTTTAATGATAGTTAGATACATCATAACATGACAATTCTTATGTATTCAACACATTATAAAAGGTCTTAATAACATCTACGAATACAATGACTATAAATAGATTGAAGTTGTTATAAGAAAGATAGGTGGTTTAGCACAATTTTTCAAGACTTCTTCAATGTCAATTCAATAATCTTTCAAAATTGTTTGCTAACAATGCTAACCCTTAATTTTTATATTCATTTACAACTGGTATCATTGTTTTGGTGTCAAACATAGTAAAATCGAGGGGGAGCAAGTTTATTTTCCCTTGTAATACATGCTCAATAAAAAAGTTTTTCCCCGTGGTATTTTTCAAGACAAAAAATTAATCCACAAAGTAATTTCAAAAACTGAGTGAATTAGTATATAAAATAAGGGGAGAAAATGTATTTAAAAACGTGATCTTGAAAATAATAAGTATCTTATCGACTCAAATGTTTGATACACTTCAAAAAAAGGTTTTTTATGGTTACGATCTCATACCCCTACAGACATCTTATTTCACAACGATTCTGAAGACAAAAGGTAGGTAAGGTTAGGTATAGTTCCAATGATCCAACTGAACCGGAAGGATCCTACCCAAGGACACCTCACATAGTTAGAAATAGCATTCCTTAGGATGATTGGAGATTAAATGTGCATAATGGTAAGAATGCCGACTAAAAGATTAAGCTAAACAACACTTGCAACAATCATAACAAGGTGTGGAGTAATGACGTCTTGGTAACTTGAAGGGTTGAAGAAATTAAAAAGAAAATGTATGGATAAAAGGTCTAAAGAAAGTATCCCACTACACAACTAATGCAGAAACCAGGGTCAATACATAAGCCTGTCAAAAATCAAAATGCAGTACTAACTACTATAACTAGCAGTACTAACATACTTAGTTGTTTTTCTAAAATAGCTTGAGTAGTACAAAATTGTATTGGCAGTACTAACTTATGTGTTGACAGTACTAAGTATGTAGACATTTAATTCCTAACAACTAGGGATGATGCAAGCTTGCTTTTTCGGGGAGAAATGAAGTTAAACTCCAAGAACACACCGTTTTTGTTTCGACAAAAGGGGGAGATGAGTGTAAACGGAGAAGGTAATGTAAATTTATTACGGGGATACAAGTAACTTTTACATTTACTATATATTACGTTTATATATTTTGTCATCATCAAAAAGAGGGAGATTGTTAGTGCAAATATTACGATATTTAATCTACACATTCTCGTTTGTTTTGATAATGACAAAATTGTAACTTGTAATACATAACGTAAAATGTACAAGTCACTTGTAATAATATTTTGTCTCAACATACATCAACATCTCTCGATGTCTCGAATCCTCGTATATTACAACACATGTTCATACATGTTTGTTATGCTGAATTATGATCAAACCTCATTTCACATTTTGCATCTACAAGTATTTTTATACAAATACATCACTTTTATTTTTACACTAAAGGTTACGTCTAAATATATATTTTATTTATACAAGTAAACAAACTTCATTATTTTTTAGCAATAAAGTTTTCTTGCACATTTGTTAAAATACATTTTATTTTTGCAAGTACACAATTAGACTTTTAGGCATTTTATTTTTTAAAGTTTACTTACAATTTAAATATACAAGTTTACTTTTTACTTTAAGAAAGTGAAAATACTTTTTTACCTCATGCATAACCTCATCCATAATCTTTCCCTATCTAGAAAAGATCTTAAAAAGATTTGATATAAAAAAAATTCGGGAAGGGAACTAGTGGGTACTGGAGGGAACCGGCGGGTACCGACAAACAGTAAATTTTTTGCCTATTAATAGAAGACCAAATTTCACCATTTTACACATCTTTCTCGCACATTTTCTCTGCATTTTTCTCTCATCTAGATATGTAGGAATCCCCCTTTTAACACCCTCATCTTTATATGATCATATTGCTTTTAACATTCATTTTGTTGTAAGCATACTTCTATGATGATCCACCAAAGCAAGCCTTGAAGATCTTGCCATTTTCATCCATCATAAAGCATATACATATGTAGATCTAAAGGATTGGAGATCTCATCATCTTTATCCATTTAAAGGCTTCCTATTAATGGAAGTTCATCTATATTAGGCATTCATATCCAATTGACACATATGTCTTGGATCTTTATTGTATTCACTATTGTCATCACATTGTATTAGATGGTGTTAGCCTCAAAATATTGAGTCGAACAATGGAAGTTCGTTCATAATTATATTAGGTCTCGGTCATTAATTAATATACGTTGTAATAGGCTAGACGGGTAAACAGGCTCTTAAATGTAAGCTAACCGGTCACGTGTATCGGGCGAAAGCCCAAGTAATCTCGAGCCCGGCTCGTAGAAATACTAAAGGCATGTAAGCCTTTTAGTTTGATACATATACACCTCACCAAGGTAGGTGAGGTGAGTTGGTCATTTGTAACTTTTCCATTTTGCAAGTAATCTTCTCTTTCCCTCTCTACTCTCTCTCTACTTTCTCTCTCTACATTTCTTCTCATCTCCTTCCTTAATTTCTTGTTCTTAATTATGAAGTAAAGTGATTTTGTGGTTTCGACAGCGAGGTAGTACGATAAGCTCGTAGGTCCTAAACGCTACCTAAACATAAGCTATCAAATATGATATCTTACCATTATATTATTTATGCCATGAGCGCATGTTCATATTTACTATACATCATCTCATAACACTCTATTCTCGGAGTACGACTTAGATAACATAACTAATCTCGTCTTATCACTCTTTTAACTTTGAAGAACAATGACAACTGTTAATAAAGGGATGAGTGTTGAGGAAATTAAGCAGGTTGTAGCCCAATGAGTGGCTAATGCTATTGAGGCTATTGCTATTTATGAGACAAAAACCAACATGGCCCGCAAGTCAATGAGCCAGACCAAACGAGAAGAAAACAAGGTAGCAGAGAATGCTAGAAACAAGAGGAAGTGGGAAGGTAACCATAATGGAAGCTCGAGCCAACAATACAAAGGGCATAAGGTTCCTAAAGCACACACAACTAGACCAATCAACAAAAAGGCATATGCTGGATCTCTACCTCTATGCAACCAGTGCAAATTTTACCATGATGGACCGTGTACTGTAAAGTGCGGAAATTGCAAGAAGGTTGGCCACATAACCCGAAATTGTAGAACACCTACTACTGCTAGGAATCAATGAACTTTCACTTGTTATGAGTCTTGAAGTCTAGGACACTACAAGAGTAATTGTCCAATAATAAAGCTTCAGAACCGTATGGACATGTATTGGAAAGGAAAAGCTCGTAGAGACTCTAGTGCCACGACGTCTAACATCAACATCTAATGAGAGACCTATTACCTAGTAAAACTTAAGTTTGAACTATCGTACACTCTATGTCCTTTAAGAATCTCAATGTACTTCCTCTTAAATTTTCATTGTACTAAACAATTTCAAATTATCTATCAAATCTATGTATTGTGAAATTTCTGCCAATCTACTCCAATTTTCTAATTATTCATACAAACCACTTACTAAAGCATTATGAATTTATGAAACATATCACTATCACACAATAAACTATTTCGTTGTCCCTTATAAACTGTTTCCATGGTCAATTTTCAAAACTATTTTTGTTATCAATTCATAAACAATTTGTTACCACAACATAAACTCCTTACTATTACACTATGAATGGTCGAGTGATTCCCTGGAAAACGATTTTGATACCATCTCATAAACAATTTTAGTATCTCCTCATAAACAAAGTCGATGCCATTAACAAACTACCATACTATCGATTGATAAACTATCATTTTATAAACCATCTTACTATCATTGACAAACTATCTTACCATCGTTCAATAAACTAACATTTTATAAACTATTCTCAATCATTTCACAAAAACCTTATAAATTACCTTCTTGACATCTTATATACTATTTTGCAATCATCTTAAAAACTACGTTACTATCACTTTATAAATTATCTTATTCTTACCTTATGAAACCATTTTTCATCACATAAATTATTTTATTGTCACCCCATGAGTCATTTAGCTATTGTCTTGTAAACCATCATACGATTTCTCGTAAACCATTTTATTGTCAGCCTATCAACAACCTTATATCCACCTTGTGAGTAATTTTGTCATCTTATAAAACTCTTTGATACATCTTTATACATAACATAATTTTGACGAGAATGAGCATCACATCGTTAGCCCTCAAATATACATAGCCTGATCACCTATATATAATTCAAGAAGGACTATGCCATGCTGAGAGTAGTCACGATGTAACGTTTGTCAATAAATCCATTTTTTTACTTACATCCTTGAAAAACAACGTTTACTTCAGGAAATCGAATTAGTAACCATAGTAACTAAGCCAAAAATCCGAGACACATCACTAGTCGCCCTAGGACAATTCGCTATCAAATTTGCTCGCCATTAGAGAATTTACTAAATCATTCATTCAATGTTAACTTAATACCCATAGAACTCGGTAGTTTTGACATCATGATTGGTATGAATTGTTTGTCAATGAATCACGCTATGATAGCTTATGCAGAGAAGATCGTACGTATTCCATAGGGAAATGAAACATTAATTGTTCCTGGTGACAGAAGCGACAGTGGACACGGGTCCCGATTAAACATCATCTCGTGTACCAAAACCCAAATGCACTTGCTAAAAGGATGCCATGTCTTTTTGGCACATGTTACCACAAAGGAGGCCGAAGACAAGTCGAAGGAGAAGCGACTTGAAGACGTACCAATTGTTCGAGATTTTCTTGAAGTATTTCCCGAGGACTTATCGGGTATTCCACCAGCCCGACAAATGAAATTTTGAATCGACTTGATACCTGTTATTGTACCTATAGCACGGGCGCCTTATCGATTAGCACCGTCCGAGATGAAAGAATTGTCAGATCAACTGAAGGAAATTTCTGACAAGGGCTTCATAAGACCCAGTTCCTCACCTTGGGGAGCTTCGGTCTTGTTGTCGAAAAGAAGGGCGGATCATTTCGAATGTGCATCAACTATTGGGAATTAAACAAGCTGACGGTAAAGAATCTTTATCCACTCCCAAGGATCAACGATTTATTTGATCAACTACAAGGATCCAGTATTTATTCTAAGATAGACTTGCGATCAGGTTATCATCAGCTTCGAGTACGTGAAGAAGATATTCCAAAGACGGCATTCAGAACACGGTATGGTCATTACGAGTTCTAAGTTATGCCATTTGGTTTGACGAACACACCGGCGGTATTTATGGATCCCATGAATCGGGTGTGCAAACCATATTTGGATAAGTTTGTGATTTTTTTTATTGACGATATACTAATTTATTTAAAGAACAAGAAAGAACATGAAGAACATCTTAAGGCAATTATGGAATTGCTTAAGAAAGAAGAATTATATGCTAAATTCTCTAAATGTGAATTTTAGATTCCCAAGGTACAATTCCTCAGCCACGTGATCTATAGTCAAGACATTCACGTGGATCCCGCCAAGATCGAACCCATAAAAGATTGGGCATCTCCTAAGACTCCAACGGAGATACGTTAATTTTTAGGTCTTGCCGATTATTATCAGAGATTTATCAAAGGATTTTCAAAAGTTGCTAAGCCAATGACCAAGCTCACGCAAAAGAAAATCACCTTTGAATGGGGTGACAAGCAAGAAGCAACTTTTCAGACATTGAAGAATAAGTTATGTAGTGAACCCATCCTAGCTCTCCCTTAGTGAGCTGAGAACTTCATTGTTTATTGCGATGCGTCGCATAAAGGATTGGGTGCGGTATTGATGCAAAACGAGAAGGCGATTGCTTATGCATCACGACAATTGAAGATTCATGAGAAAAATTATACTACTCATGATTTGGAACTTGGTGCAGTAGTATTTGCTCTAAAACTTTGGAGACACTATTTGTATGGAACCAAGTGCACTGTGTTTACCGACCACAAAAGTCTATAACATATTCTTGACCAAAAGGAGCTGGACATGAGGAAACATCGCTGGTTAGAGTTGCTCAGTGATTATGACTGTGAAATTCATAATCACCCGGTAAATGCAAAACAGAGTGTCAGATGCCATAACGTAAAGAACCGGATTTAAGTTATTTCGGGCTCGAGCCTTAGGTCATTACCATGTGGCTTGAAAATCCCCAAAACAAATTTTGGAAGCTCAAAAAGAAGCACACAGAAACCATAAACATCAAGAATGAAGACTAGGAGGGTATATCTAGAAGGATATACCGAAGGAAAAGTTGGAACCCCGTGCCGACGGAACTCTATGCTTAAATGGCAGGAGTTGGTTGCCATGTTATGGTGATTTAAGAATGTGGATTATGGCATGAGTTCCCACATATCAAAATACTCTATCCATTCCGGGTTTTCTGACAATCTCGTGTATCAAGACATGAAAAAGCTATATTGGTGGCCCAATATGAAGGCCAACATCGCCACCTATGTTAGCAAATGTTAGAACAACCCGAGATACCCCAATGGAAGTGGGATAACATCACAATGGATTTTTTCACAAAGCTTCCTAAGGTGTCTACGCAATGTTATGCCACCGATATGGTGATTTGTGACCGCCTAAGGTAAGTACCGGTCGAAATCTTTATTCCAATGGAGGAGAAACTGATATCAATTCAGAGAAATTGGCGGAGAATGATAACCTAAAAGAGGTATGTCACAGTCGTCTTGGAATACACTCTGTCTCAATCACTTGAGATCGGACCTATGTTCGCTATCAAATTTCTGGAGAGTCACTCAAAAGGCTTTGGGGTACTTGGCTTGTGCGGAGTATATGAAGTGTACCTGCATACCATCCGCAAACTGACAGACAAAGCGAGAGAACTATCCAAACTCCCGAGGATATGCTACATGCTTGTGTGATCGACTTTGGAAATGGTTGGGTTAAACATTTTCCTATAGTTAAGTTTTCTTACAATAATAGTTATCACACTAGTATCAAGGCTGCACCATTCGAGGCACTTTACGGACGAAAGTGTCGTTCACCTGTTTGTTGGACCGAGGTTGGACAAGTTCAACTCACCGGTTCAAAAATAGTTCAAGAGACGACTAAGAAGGTCATTCAGATCAAACAAAGAATGCAAGCCGGCCATGACCAAAAAAAGAACTACGCCGATTTAAAGCGTAAGCTGATGGAGTTTCAAGTTACGGATAGAGTTATGCTTGAAGTTTCACCTTGGAAATGGGTCATACGTTTTGGCAAACGGGGGAAGTTATACCCTAGATATGTTGGACCTTTCAAGGTGCTGGAAGAGGTTAGAGCCGTTGCTTACAAGCTTGAGCTTCCTTAAGAGTTAAGCAGGGTTCACAATATATTTCATGTATCCTACTTGAAGATATGTTATTCCGATGAACCATTAGCCGTTCCGTTTGAAGGACTACATATTGAAGATAAGCTCCGTTTTATGGAGGAACCCGTAGAGATCATGGATCGAGAAGTCAAACGGTTGAAGCAAATCCATATCCCAATCATCAAGGTTCAATGGAACTCGAAGAAAGGTCCTGAGTTCACATGGGAACGTGAAGACCAATTTCAAAAGAAGTATCCGCATTTCTTTACTAAACCCGTACCTTCATCAAGCGTTGCAACTTGAGCCTTGAGGACAAGGTTCTTCTAACGGTTGGATACTGTAACATTTCTCATTTTCAGGCCATATCCTGACTCAATTATTATCATTATTTAATTTTAGAGTTTTACGCGTTCGCTTTTAATTATAATCGTATAGTTAAATCGCGTAAACAAAAAATCATCATTCAACGTAAACAGACACCAAACAAGTTAAAGTTTACATCAAGCAAGTGTTATATGATTATTAAGAGTATAATTTATAGCTTTTCATAATTTATTTTTATTGGTTACGTAAAACGCTTACGTTTCGCAATAAATTACATTCGGGCATACCCGGAAGCACCTATACCCATCTACACTCAAACAAATGCCCAAAATTATACCCAATACATAAAAATTAATTCTTTTTTACCTATGAAGCCACTTAGGACGGATACATACACATACACTTGATAATTAAATCAAAACTCACTTGTGTACTTTCTTAAACCCTACAACTAGTACTTTCATTGCAAGTTTCCATAAATTGGCACATCACATGTACCCTAAACACCAATTTCAGCCATGTACATGCCTAGGGAGGAGGAGAAGCTTTCTTACACTTGTACTTGATACCATTACATCCCATGGTTTGGTTTTGGATGGTTTAAGGTTTCCTACTTGCTATATAAGGAAGGTCATACATACTAGCATTCATTTACATACTCCAAGCAATTCACCAAGCCACAAAACTCTCTCCATTTCCATCTATAACCCACGGCTTACCCTTATTTATTTAGGGTTTCATATAATTTTCATATTCAAGCATACAAGTATTCATTTTAAGTATATCTAAGATCATTCAAGTACATTGGAAGCTTGGGTTTGTGGTTTAACAAGAAGCATACAAGAAACATAATTAGGATTTTCCTAATTAGGGTTTGATCTTGTGGTTGATTCATTGGGTTTAAGCTTAAGTATAAGCTTGTGTTCATCATCCTACTACTCATCTATAAGGTCTATTTAAAGTTTAAACATTCCATTCATACATTAAATTATGTACATGCTTGCTTATATATGTTAATCACCACCTAGCTTATTTTCATGAAATTATGAGATATTACAAGGACATTATAATTCGAATCTTATATGTACATTAGTGAAATAATACTTAAAATGAAGGTATACAATTTATATAAGTGTTAAATAATTTATGTGGTTAGTTTATGAATTATTTTGTGTTGAAAGTTTTAATTACAAAAGTTATGAACAAATGATTTTGAGGACACTTACTCATGGACAAGTAGTATGGACACATTATAAAGGACTAAGATATATCAAGTTATGTTATTTCATAAGTTAGAGGACTTGTAATAGTTTAATAAAATGAAAAGTATATAAATCAAGTATATAAAGATAATTAGGTACAAACTTAATTACCTACTGTTTGAATTCGTGTATAAACATATATATTTTATATTTTATTTAATTAGTACTTATCACAAGGATCGTAAGCATATAAGAAACTTGAAAAACCGAGCAATAACGAAGGAGATATGACATTTTTAAGTTTACAATAATTAAATATATAAAAGTATTTTTATAAAAGTTATTTTATAAAAATATTCACTGTTTCAGATCTGATATATTAAGGGAGATATTTTATAAAGATAGTACTTTTCATGACGAATCCAAACATGTAAGAAACTCGAAAAACGGATTTAAAATGAAGGTGTACGTTATTTACAAGTTTAAGTTAAAAAGTATTTTTATAAAAGTAAATTTATAAAAATAGGTTACTGTTCATGACAGTATACTGTTGGGAAATAATTTTCATAAATAGAGCTTTTAATTACAAAGACGTGGACATAGGAATCACTAAAAACCGAATTAAAACGAACGAGATACGATTAAAATACGATTTCAATAATTAAAGTTATAAAAAGTATTTTTATAAACTTTCACTTACTGTTACTGTTCATAACAGTACCAAACCCTATCATAAATATAAAATTTGATTAGACTTTTCAAATACGAATCATACATATAAGAAAGAGCAAACGGATTAAATTGAGGTAAAGTTATGACTTTTGGAAGGTTACGATGATTAATTATATAAAAGTAGTTTTATATAATTTTATAAAAACAATTAAAACTACTGTTCATCAGGGGTATAAATATTATAAAGATAATATTTTGATATGTTTTCTTAATACGGAGCCATGGATATAAATAACGTTTTAAAAAGGGAGTTTTACGATAAAAGATATAAGGTTTTATAAAACCGTATGCACTATTTTTACTTTCTGTGCACTATTTCATAAAAAACAATTTAAACCAATTACTATTAATATCATTATATAATCAATAATAATATTAAAACATGTATTATTAATAAGCAATCAATTGTGAGACGAAAACCACACTTTATCTTACGGATACAAATACAATCACCTTTATTCAATAAAGTACGGTTTAAACATTGTTTTGACATTTCAAACTAAACAAAGACTATTAAGTGGTGGTGTAACTATATAACTTGTGATGTAGTACTATTAAGTACATTGTACTCATACGGCCTACATTTAATTAGGTTGCGTTTGGATTTCGCTTGTCGACTCACTCACTTGATTCATATTATCACACATTCACTTGAGGTGAGTTTATAGCCCCATGTTTTTTCTATATCAATGATTTACAACTTTAGGGGTGAGATACATGCATTGTTTTACAAATTAGACGCAAGTGTACATTTTATCATGATTATGTGTTTGCTTAAGTAGCGATAACCCATCTGAGCCCATTATCATGAACTGTCAATTACTTGTTGTGAGCGCGAATGTTATAAATAGATCTATTTAGGATTGACATCCCTGTCGGGTGAGCTAGCTCCTTGCTGGTGTTGTCACGAAGTGAACCAACAGATGTATATCATGTCGGATTTGGGATATTTCGGTTTGACCATCATCACAGGAAATGTGGCAATATTTATATTGCATTCATACATGTCAAGCTTCAATGTCACGAGCTTAGTGAAACGTAATTCCATTTTGTGATAGGTGCATAGGTTGCATAATCACGGGGAAATCTTGCGGTCCTACATTATATTTATATAAACCTATGAATTCACCAACTTTATGTTGACGTTTTAAGGCATGTTTTCTCAGGTCAATGAGGCACGAGGTGCTAAGGATACATTGGGGATACTCTTTTGGGGAGTCATGCATAAAAGATTTGGGGTCATTACATCTAGGGATATTTGTTTTGATCTAAAATACTTGTTATAAAATGTTGAACAATTTAAGCCGTTGTGCTTTGTATCAAACAATTTTAATAAATCCAATGTATCGTATTTTTGAACGACTCTTTTAGAGGTCGTTCTCATATATTGTGCTATTGATCTATGAAGTAACGCTCCCTGACACATTATTCTGCTGCGACCCTAATTGGGGGTGTTACACTATATTTTACGAGTGGTGCTTTTTGAGCTTTACTATTTATTACACTAAAATAGAGCACAAGTTTAGTGCATACATTGGAGTGGTTTTGTTGCACTTTTTGCACTATTTTAGTGATAACATTGGTAATGCTCTTAGAAAGACTCGGTAGACTCCATTTAAATGACTACTCGAGTATACTTTCTAATCAGGCGAGCTTCAAAATACTCAGACTTATGAAGCTCGTCAGTCTTATCGTGCTTCAGTATATAACACTTTTTAGATTTTACATTTAAGACTTGTTTGATTCAAGCTAAATATAAGGGTGACAATTTTTATATGTAAAATAATCGAATGCGGTTGACAACTAGCAATATTATTTAAGGGGTCATAAATTGATTCCATTAAACCTTCTTAAAGACGGCAAACTACATTCATAATTATCTTCCTGCATGACAAGACCCAACTATTCATTTTGCTATATACACGAGTGATGTTTGAGAATATCCATCAAACAAAATTTTCATCCTTTATTTTTATATAGTTATCAATATTTATTTTTAGTTGTTCATCTCGTGCATGTAATCAAAAAACACACCACTTTCCTCCAATTTTAGCACTTTCATCTTACACATTCCTTTTAGTTGGTCATCTCGTGCATGTATAATTGGGTCTTTTCATGCAGGAAGATAATTTTGAATGTGGTTGGCCGTGTTTAAGAAGCTAACTCTGGACAAAAGAGTCGAAAGTCACATAAGTTAGTAAGACCTATTCTCGACATTTTCTAACCTACCACTCGACCTAAAATATGTCATTATTGTTAACATGTTTTTGTGTGTTTATTGACTTGACTAGAGCAAAATACACAAATTAAAGAGAGTGATGATTCATGGTTGGAAAGCGTTGACTATGACGAGACGGTAGTAGTTTACGAGGAATATTGATAAACTATACGTATTAAAATAGGGGTGATTTTCATCGTTAAAAACAAATGTAAGGGGTGAAAATTTTGTTTGATGGATGATTCACAAACGTCGCTCGTGTATATAGCAAAATGAATAGTTGTGTCTTGTCATGCATGAAGGTAACTATGAATGTAGTTGGCCGTTTTTAAGTAGCTAACTATTAACAAAAGAGTCAAAAAGTACACATAAGTTAGTAAGACCCATTCTCGACATTTTTTAAGCCACCACTCGACTTAAAATATGTTCATATTTTTAACATGTTCTATTCTATTTGTTGGCATAAAAACTCATTAACTTATAGAGAGGGCCACACTGTAGATGAATAAAAGCAATGACAAGAATATATTCTTTTTTAAGATGTCATGTATTATTTGTATCACTTGAAATTTTTGGGTATTCAAATTATCAAATGACGTAATCATAACAAGGATGAGGATCCTCTAAAGTTCATTTAGAGGTAAAGTTCTTTCACAAAGATAAAAAACTGGGTCCCACAGTGGGTCTCGCTGTTATCTTTATGAGGGAACTTTACCTCTAAGTTTAAATGAACTTTAGAGGATCCTCATCCTCATAACAATCCTTCCGGTTTATGTCATTGAACTAAATGAATTATTTGACTTTAAGAGTCAAACACAACTAACAAATTGGTGTAAGTGCGTAACCGTCCATAACCAACATAAAACATTATTCGTAGTTGGTACCCACAATTTACAAAACATTACGCGAACGGTATACTTGAAGCATTAAGGAACAGTTTACAAAATATTACAATGTTGTTCTAAAACACTATATGTTACGGAAAGAGTGCATCTTAAGGTCCATACTAGATTGCTCCATGCCTGAACCCAACCAGAAGCATGTAAACAACAAACATGCTGACCCGAAAAGACTGACCCACATTAACGACAGACCTATTATAAAAATTACTAAACAAAAAAGAAAAAGTTTTATGTTCCCTAACCGCATACAAGAAACGTTCAAACTATAAGTTGCAACGACCACGTCCACCATCCATCAACACGTGATCTTGTATTTCCAAAAATAGCTTGTCATTTTTTCCCTGTATGCCAAAGCTGTATGAATTGGACCTAGAGGAAAATCCATGCTAAAATCATTAACAAGCCTGTACATCATAATGCACACCCAGACACTACAATCGCCATATAAATTGGCCTGTTTTGGTGCATGGTTTGAAAAATCAAAGGTGATGTTATAGCGCTCGGGATCTATGTCCTTTTTCTTGAAGATACCATGCTTTGACATGCCCTGCGGCAGTTGTTCAATCATCATTACCCGTAAACTGAGCCACCAGTCAAGGTTTTCCTTTTGCCAAGATTCTAGACCGTTGAGTGTATCATAAAAGGTGATGACACCCGTCCTAATTTGAAACTCGGCAAGGAACCAGTGGGCGTTCTTGATGTTTAGAGGAATATAAACTTACATTAAACAAAAAATATAGGTTACCGTAAACCTTCAATAAAGTAGGATGTCAAAAACATAAACCATCATGACATGTGAAAAGTAAGTGATCAATAATAGCTTGGTTTTGAATATGTACCGTATTTACGTCAGCCCACCCCACGGGGTACGTGTAGTCATTGAAAATCCAGTCCGCGAGCTTATTTTGCTCAAGCAGTTGCGAGAAATATGAAGAAGAAATAGACTAGTCGGCTTCCTTTGGCCTAAAATACCACATCAACTGGATCCATAACTCGATTACCTGATACAGCAAAAAGTAGCATTTTTTATAATACACGTTCAACGCAAGATTATACTAATTACACACAAGATTAACACGTACACAAGTAATTACTCACCGAGTCATTTAGCTAACCTTTCCTATTAGCATCTTTGGCAAATAAACATTGCCAATATTTATCATCGACTGTAAAGCCAGTACCCCAAGGAAAATGATAACCTGGCTTCTGGACTTGATTGAAGAAATCTAAAACTTCTTTGGAAACGTGTATTCTTGTCTTGGTAGCTTTGGAATCTCTTGTAAGATCCTGGAAAAAGAATTAGTGGGTGCTTGGTTAAAATAAAGAAAGGGAAAAGGGAATGATAATGGTAATGCAAAGGAATGCAGTTACTATTATCATTGTATTGGTGTTTCTTGGTTATATTTGGTAATGAGTTTGATATTTTAATTTCGATTATAAGAAAAAAGTTAAGGAAAAAATAACATATAGCAACACCATCAAATAAACAACAAGCATGTCATTTTGTAACAAAATTAGCACTGAAAGGAGAACTATAACCAACATCAAATAATGTTGAAACTAAAAAAAAAGAAAATCAAGTAAATCACATGCATTTATCTAGGCACCGATCAAACATGGAATAATCAAAATATCAAAAACAAGATAGTTTGATTTAAAGTGATAGTAGTTTCAATCGTAATAAAAAGCAATGAAAGAAGGTTGAATAGGTGGGTGTTGGGGTAAAATTTGGCAGTTAGAGGTTTATAACTTGAGCAACTTTTCATTACCCTCAAAATATTGAGGAATGGGGTATTACCCCACTACAAGAGTATGAGCTAATGGGTGATTGCATTATCTCTAACCAAGCACCATCTTTGATTACCTTTCTAAGTTAACATATTATAAAATATAAAACATATAACTCGGTCTAAGGTTTAAGTTTGATTTCCTTTCCATCCTTTCCAATAACAGACGGGAAGTCTTGTAACAAAGTTCCCTTCTTCTTGTTTCTCTTTAAATCATGTGGTTTTGTAACATCCAGAATAATGCGTCGTTAGTGTCAACAAACTGATAACTACTAAACATCTTGTCACAAATTATAAAACATATACCTCATGTGAATCTGGGAGTTGGGGTTCATTCACAACCTCTCCATTATCAGCCGTCGACAACATCCCCTGTCTGTGTCTCTTTGAACACCTTATATATTCCGTAGATGTTGCTCTTTTAGGCTTGCAAACTACCTTCTTTTTTGGTATTTGTCAATAATAAAATCTAAACTTAGATTCAAAGACTTTTGTGCCTAACTCACCTCTGCCTTTACGATATTATTTGATGCTGGAACATCCTCTTGAAAATGTGTACGTAACGGTTTAAGTTAATATTGATATGTTAAAACTTAAAAGGTAGGAGTACATTTACAAGAATACTCACTCGGAAAATACAGTACCATTTTATAAGTAAGAATTACCTGATTAGCTTTTGCTCCATCTAATCCGTCTCCTTTTTTCTCTGAACCACATGGTGACATTATTTCAGACACGTGACTAGGAGGGTCTGCAAAATTGATAGTGTCAGGTGCATCCGTCATCAACACGTCACCGTTATCAACTGGAGTGTTGAGAACATGAGAAATGGGCTCCTGTTTATTAGGTTCTTCAGTCTCATCAAGACTACCAATGGTATCCATATGTTCTCCATTAATGGCTGCGTCTAAAGGATCTTCCTATATAACCATGTTCGGTTATTAATTGGTTTTATAATAATGCGATTCATGCAAAATATTTTATAATTTATACAAACCTTTGCATTAGGTCCTTCATTCTTATCAGGATGACCAACGACATCCATATGTTCTCCATCAGTGGCTGCGTCTGAAGGATCTTCCTATTTAACCAAGTTCGGTTATTAATTGGTTTTATAATAATGCGATTCATGCAAAATATTTTATAATTTATACAAACCTTTTCATTAGGTCGTTCATTCTCATCAGGATGACCAATGACATCCATATGTTCTCCATTAATGGCTGCGTCTGAAGGATCTTCCTATATAACCGAGTTCGATTACTAATTGGTTTTATAATAATGTGATTCATGCAAAATATTTTATAAATTATTGTCTACAAATATATGAGTGATAGTAATTCTTGGTAATTTAGATAAACCTTTGCATCAAGAGTTGGGGGTACCAACTCTGGCCAAATTTTCTTAAAGTTTTCCAAAAACACTGCCATTTTGTCATGATCCAACTGTAGTTTCTCTACTTTAGCTTCCAACGTGAACTATTGCACTCATGTCAGCATCATTCATAGACTCACCACTAACTTTCGCTCCAACTGTGGCACCACGTCCATCTTGTCTAGTATATGCATCAGATTCATCATCCTGAGAGACGCCGCCCAAGTCATCCAGTGGTATAGATTTTTCTTTACTGTTAAGATAGTCATACGATTTTCTATACCAGTTCTGCCCCATCTCTGCATCAGTCGGTTGAAGCTTAGTAGTTGGATTTGAATCCTATAATAAAATCACAACATGGTCGTAAATAAAACACATACAAAAAAATTAAACAATATTTCATAATTTAATTTCGTTATGGCATGCTAATGGTCATTACCGGCCCAAACAGTTCAGGGTAATTGCGTTTTTCAAAATTGTTTTTTTTGGACCGCGCAAGACACCTGGGTATCACTTCTTATTTTTTAGACCACTAGTGATAACTGTTGGGGAAAGATTCCAATATCCAAACCTGTAAATGTCGGCAGTTAGACAATTAGATTTGTTATCTAAACAAATTTAAGGTACTTATTGATGAATACTTGCCTTAAGTTCCTAAGCAAATCCGTGTATGGTGTACGTTGTTAATTTATCAGGATTGTATTTCTTATACTTAATGTGATTCTTTCGGGGTCTGTCAATCAAATTCACAACCTTGTTATGATATTCTTCCCAATAGTATTCACCCAAAGCAAAATTGTTCCAAGCTGCTAAATCATCTACCAGCCTCAGCATAAAGGCCGGGACAACCTTTTTATCCTCTGGACCCCTAAAAATTAATTCTGACATGTACAACAAACAAACACGTACGGAATCATCAGCACTCAATTTTTTCCACTTTGCATCCTTCTGAACTAATTCACCTAGGTCTTTAATCATCACACTTGACTGGGCTGCTTTACCTTTTGCTGCTTTATCCTGAACCAATTCACCATCCTTATTCTTTTCTAGTTTTTTCAATTTGTCTGGAAACATGCGTCTAACAAAAAGAGGAATGCCGCCATTCAAATATTTAGGGAAAACAACTTTCCCGCAAGCGAAACCAATCACCAAGCAAAACTCTGCACTTACTAGCAATAACGTACGACCAGCAATGTCAAATAAGATATCCGAATCAACGCTCTTACTAAGGTCGGGCCTTTGATGGTGAAGAACATACTTCAGCAAATGGTTGTCATAGTTTGTGTCATCGAAATCTAACCACTTTCCAAATACAGTATTTTTAAAAAGATCCAGTCGCTTCTTGGAACTAGAAATCCTTTCTTTAATCTTTGGGATCATTTTCAGTTTCGACCGTATGGTAACTCTGCAGTCATAGGGCTGCATAAAAATTAAACATTAGTACAAATCATTTACCTACTTAAATTGACATAATCATTTATATATAACTAAAAGTGACATGCATTTAAGATTATTCTAAAAAATGTCTTTTTGGGGAAATTCCAGACCAAAAAGGAATAAAAGGTACAATAAAGTGATAAACCAAAAAAGAAACAAATTACACAAATAACCAGACAAAATGGAAATAAAAAACAATAGAAGATTATCAGGGGAAAACCCTACATATACATTACCTTATTCAGTTCTTCAGTTTCATCTATTTGTTGTTTTTCATTTTGTTTTGACATAATGGGTTGTGTGTGTGTCTGCAAGTGTGTGTTCAATGATCCGTGTGTTTGTTTTTTTGTTTTGTGTATTGTGTTTGTTTTTGTTTTTGAATTAGTGTGGTAGGTAGTTGTGGTTACCTCTTTGGTTAACCGGCCTGCATAGTAAATTTTTGAAAATCTGAAAACGATAGGATTTCAATCTACAAAAACACACTCAGAAACTAAACGTTAAGTTGAGACAAAATGAAATGGTCCAAATGGATATACCCACACGTACATGAGTATGAATTTTAAATCATACTTCGTATAATATATTAATTTTGTATTGTATTCATTTTTTCCCGTACAAATTTCATTTTGTCCACTTGCATGCCCTAATTATCTTCCTTTTGTTTCAGACTACAAATTGGTTGTACTTTACCTGACATATGTACCTACAATTAAGGGGAAAACCCTAATGGTATGTGTGTTTGATGATTGGTGTGTTTGTTTGTTTTGTGTTTCTTATTGTGTTTGAATTATTAGTGTGTTGGGTAGCAGTGGACGTGGTTACCTCTTTGGTTAACCTTCTTAGGAAAATTTTGAAAAGTTTGAACACTCTCTGATTAAAAAACAAAAAGTTAAGAAAAATATATTTTCTGCCGTAAATACCAACAAAAAATGCACACGTGTAGATATTCTAAAGGAGTCGCGTGATTACAATTTGTCGTGAAATCATGAAGTCTATATTTCGCGAAGTCTAGGGCTGAGCTAAACCAACCGATACAACAAATTATCGATAAAAGAGTCAAAAAGCCACATAAGTTAGTAAGATCATTCCCGACATTTTTTAAGCCACCACTCGACCTAAAATATGTCACTATTCTTACATGTTTTTGTGTGGCTATTAACTTGACTAGAGCAAAATACACAAATTAAAAAGAGTGATGTTTCGTGGTTGGAAAGCGTCGACTATGATGAGATATCAAATAATCAAATATTAAGGTAGTAATTTGAGAGGAATATTGATAAACTATACGTATTAAAATAGGGGGTAAAAATTTTGTTTGATGGATATTCACAGACGTCACTCGTGTATATAGAAAAATGAATAGTTAGGTTTTGTCATGCAGGAAGATAATTATGAATGTAGTTGGCCGTGTTTAAGTAAGCTAACTATGGACAAAGGAGTCACAAAGTCCACTTAAGTTAGTAAGACCCATTGCCGACATTTTTTAAGCCACCACTCGATCTAAGATATGTTCCTATTTTTAACATGTTCCATTCTATTTTTTGGGCATAAAAACTCATTAACTTATAGAGAGGGCTACACAGTGGTTATGGTTCTTTTATTTCACTACTGATGACTCCTTTGGTATGCTTTGTATTTGCTTATTTTGTGTTAATATTTAGGGCTGCTTATTTATATCTGTCGAACCCATTGGCACTTCTAGTACTATTTTTGTGCTAATATTTGGGACTGCTTATTTATGGCTGAATATTTGGGGCTGCTTATTTTGGACTGCTAATTTTGGTCTGCTTATTCTTTTTCTTATTCTTGGTCTTTCTTATTTTTGTCTACTTATTATGGTCTACTTACTTTGTTTTGCTTATTTTGTTTTGCTTATTATGGTCTGCTTATTTTGTTGTACTTATTTTGGTCTACTCATTCTTGTTTGCTTTTTTTGTATTCATATTTGGGTCTTGTATTTGTTTTGTTAATTTAGGAATATCATGCGAGGGTTTACGTTAAAAGCAAACTACATTACTTTCTGTTGATGAAAGATAGACTTGGTTTGGACCAGTGTGTATTGTTTAGGTCGACATGTTTCGGGCGGTGGTTGGATTTAACTTATGTTGAAAATGAGGAAGATCTCATCCATTATATACTTCATAAGCAAAAGGTTTCTGATAATGATCACTATGATTTGCCACTCATTTACAATGTTAATGGACATACGCTTCTTTGGTCGCCGTGAATTTTGCCTCATTACTGGATTTAAATTTGGGTTTAATAGTTTTCATAAATTTAGGGAAGGTGATATCAGTTTTCATGATCGAGTATTTCCGGAAAAGATAGGGGAGTATGTTAAAGCATAGACCTTCTATCCGTGATTAAGGATGAAGAGCGTTTTACCGGTCTGTATGATGAAGACTCTATAAGAGTTTGTCTTTTGTTATTTTTGGAAGTTATATTCATGGGTCATGAGTTAGGATATGCTGTTGACGATGTATTTCTTAGGATGGTTGATAATCTTGAAGCTTGGAATGTTTTTCCTTAGGGTGAACACATCTGGCGGGAGTTATACACTACCATCAGAAATGTTAACTCAAAGCATAAGGATGCGCACCATAAAGCATTGGAGATAAACCCCAACTTTGTTTCGTCTTATTCTTTGTCTGGATTTATCTTGTGTTTCAAGGTTTGTAGTTTTATGCAAACACTTGTCATGATAGTACAAGAATTAAATTTGTTTATAACTTGAGTTATTCATTTACTATTTGTAGATATGGATTCTAGAGTCTTCTTCTGTGACTGATCATTGGTGGAGTAAATTTTCTAAAGAGATCCTGAGAGGCCGTTTCTGGTCGAAGCATTTTCCATTTCAAAATTGGGAGTATTTTGGGCAACTTTTTCCCCAGGTCGGTCAATGACTTTGCACCTAAAGATTTTGTACTCATGATGTGAATGCATTACCCACCTATAGTTAGTACGTAATAACTAGTATGAGTACCTTGATAGATTTCCCTTGATTCTACCTAGTTATAAAATGTAATCTTCATTTTGGTAACAATTATTAGTATATTTTCCTTAGGCCAAAAAACCAAATTATAACCTATATCCTAATAGAGTTGAGGCCCAATCAGAATGGTTTACAAAAATCAATGATTTTTTCAAATGGTATACTCCGAGATCTCCTCTTGTTGAATACATTGGGCTTTTTGGTGATTATCTTAAAAAATTATCATCAGCTCGCACACTTAGGGAGAAAGATAGAGAGGCATGGTCAGGTACGCAGAGTTCTAGTAAAGAGGTTTCACTTCAGACTCAGGCTAAAGGATTTAGAGGGTTTATGCAACAGTTTGATGATTCTACCTAAAGAGATTAAGAGTTTGAAAGCACGCGTCTACAAACTCGAGACTATTATCAATGTAAGATTTTACCGAGAGCTTTGTTTACACCAATTACCTGGTATCTAATGTTGTTTAATTTTCATGTTTTTACACCAATGCAGGTTATTAATCCTAAAACAAAAGCCATAAATGTGAAGCACAAGGTTAATACAGCTGGCACAAAGGTAATTCCTATTTTTATAGGGTGTTTTCATGTCATTTACTCGATAATATAGTATACTTAGTTAATATGCTTACAATTTTTTGAATAATGTTACAGGATAAAGTGGAGAGTGTTGGTAAGCAGTGTGATCTAGGTGACAAGTGTTGGAGTGATCAAGATGGCAATTTTTTTACATATATTGGGTCGCCAAATTGAACATCCAACAAGGATGCTGTCAATGATTTGGTAGATGCTTTCGATGATTTTGTTGATGCGGTAATTGATTTCTACTACTTTCAGTGGTTTGATTGCAACTTGTATTCTAACTTGTCTTATAACATTACACTGAACGCTAAATTAGAAGAAGTTGACAAAGATCTTTCTCAAGTAATAGCATTAACTTTGTTTTTGATAATTCAACAAATTGTTTAGTGAATGCATTAACTTTCTTTGTAATCACAGGATGATTGTGTGAAAGATGAAAAGCAAGAGGCTAGAATAATGCTGAATAGGTTGGCAGAGCAAAGGAGACTCAGGTTGCAATTGATGTTGGAAGAGGAAAATAGCATGAAGAGTATAGATCGTAGTAATTTTACTCACATGAAACTTGCTCTAGAGAAATGCAGAACAACCAAGAGGAGGTATGTGAATGTGCTCAGGACACCGATGGAAGTGGATACAGAAATAAAAGGCCCTAGCATAGATACACTAAAAATCAAAAGAATGTGCTTGATGCATATATGATTGAAAGGTGTCAAGATCTCAAACCATGGGAAGAGGTCAGTCCTTTATAAATATTATTTAATTTGTGTAATGTGTTTTGATGCAAGTATAGTAAATAGTTTTATGTGTTCTGTTTAGGATCTTAACCGACCATTCAAATGCATCGGAAAAATTTATTGCAATTATTATTTAAAGCAGTTTCTTAGTAGCTGTGGGTGACGTCATTGCAAGTTTCCTTGGTGCAATGATGTTGTTGTGGATCGTCCCATCTGGGATAGTTTAATTAGGCTCGATGATAATCGTTTAGGTTGGTTACATGAAGAGGTAAGTAAAATTATATTTTGTTTACGTTTACTACATTATATATTGAGTTCTTCACATGTAAAGTTTATTTTGATTATGCATTTTTGTTTACCTATAGCACATTGATCTTTGGGTATGGTACATGTGGCATTTTAGACAATCCTGTCAAGATTGGTTAATGGTGAGCTATAACTTTCTTACGCTTCTACTTCGAGAATCAATGCCATTGTTTTATGCAACATATGAAATTTACCCGTTGGCATGGAGGGATGTTGAACATGTATTTATTAGCAACAACCCATGTAATAGCACAACATTGGTTAATTAATTTTAGAGTTTTGCTATATCCTCCTACAATATAAATATCCTCCCTCGTACACACAATAAAAATAAAAATAAAATAAAAAAAACGAGAAAACCAGGCGGGGTACAAATGGTAGATTAGGGGGGTCTTAATAACTATTATCCCTTTTTTCTCCACTTATTATCTCTCTGCATCGAAATCGTCAGTTCTGAGTAGGAATATAAGTAGGCACAACTAGTAGAATGATACTTATATCATTTCTCTTATTTTATTATATCAATGATTATTTTCAAACATTTGTAGGTCTTCATTCCGATAAATGAACCCAACCAACATTGGTCTCTTGCACAGTTTCACATAAAATCTAGAAATGTCACCTTCTATGACAGTCAAGAGACATTTGATGTTGAAATTCGTCCGTGCTATGTGAAGATTAGGAGGTGTTTAGAGTCTAAGCTTCATGTTGTTCTAAAGGAGATTGGTGTGTTTGTTAGCAAAGGAATTGATCTCACCCACTACAGTATTAAGTTTTGGCATGCACAAAACGTCCCCAAGCAGTGTGGGGTATTTGGTGATTATGGCGTCTTTGTCTGTTTATTTCTTTACAGGTTAGTAAGTTATTAAGCCTGCAATGAATTCATTGAATTTTACTACTGCTATGCCATTTCTTATGTCTTTATCTATATGCAGGTTAGCTCATGGGATCCCATTAGATGTTATGAAGATCCAATTCAGACAGCTCTGGCATATCGAGAAAAAATGATGAATTTCTTTTTCGACCACAAGATCATCTTTCCATCTTAGTTTCTATATGAAGGTTTGTTGTTAACCAAACTATTGTGAACTTTCCTCACTCTAATTCCCTTTTATAAACAAAAATGACAAAACCGCACCACATTTTACGGTTTTGGTTTTGCGTGGGTTTTTGCGGGTTTTAACCTCACCGCACCATCACTTATGACTTGTTCACTGT
>BQNB010050882.1:0-15119 GCA_026074375.1 Tanacetum coccineum | reverse complement strand
GCATTGTTAAGACAAAACGCAATGTCTTAATTGCTATGAGACAAAACACAATTTTCAGCAAAACGCAAGTTCAAGCAAAACGCAACAATAGTTGGTCGGACAAAACGCAGAACACTTGTGTAAAGACAAAACACAGTCTACACAAAACGCAAGTGTTTTATGACAAAACGCAACGTTTAGAAAAATTGGGCAAAGTAACGTTTAGTATTGTTGCATTAAGGGTCTTTAATCACTTGACAAAATGCAAGTTTACTTGTAGTAGGCAAAACGCAGCTAGCTTAGACAAAACGCAATGCCACCTGTAAGATATACAAATTGCAACAAGTACGAGGTCATTTTCAAGTTGTACTTCTTTGTCTCCTACACAAAACGCAACAAGCAATAATCCACAAAACGCAATGAAGAATGACAAAACGCAATGAAAAAATGATCTTCAAACAAGCTCAAATTAAGCCTTTTTGCCACTAAATCCTTGTTTCAAGGCACGAAAATAATGTAGGACATGATAAAGAACAAAGCATGACAAGATTAAACACAAAGTGGGCCAAAAACGCAACAATTAGGAGACCAAAAAGAAATTGAGTCGTGAGTTTTGTGAATAAAAAACCAAAACCAAGTCTTGAAGTTTGAGAACGTAGACGTTTATAAGACCCAAGTTATGTAGTTAAGGCGTTTTTAGTACCATCAAAAACAACAAGTCGTGACCTTTTTTATGCTTAAGGACCACAAACCAAATCAAAACCACAAAAACAATAACCGAAAACCCCTTGGCGATTGATACCACATGTTATCCCATATGTTTAATTCATAACATAATCAATAAGCACTATCAATAAGCAAGAATGAGTAGAAAATAAGCTAGAATTTAGAGAGAGAAAGTAGAGAGAGAAACAAAGATAGAAGAATAGATTTAGAGAGAAATGATGAGTTACACAATGAAACAAATGCAACCAACACCCTCTCCATGTGAGGAAAGGGTTCTATTTATACCCATGCCTTCTAGTAGGCGTATGGGCTTATTAACTTGGGCCGGGCTTGGATAAACTTGGGCTTAGAGCCCGAAACACAGACAATATTAGATTACAATCCAAGCCCGTTGAACTCGACTAGCCTATTACAATACAAGACTAACTTTGACTAATACGACCAATAACATTCTTGTTTGACTTATATAAAATTAAGGATAACATCTTTTATTGATTTTCTTAAGGCTAAAATTATCTATAGAGAGTCTAGTTTTCAAAAAGTCCGCCCCGAAAGGTTTTGAGGTTGGGAGGTCAGTCAAATTGATTTTACAAGATTCGTTCTCGAAACAGTAAATTCGGGTCAGATTCTGAGTTGTGTTTATTATCAAAACTTTATTTTAATAAACGAAACTCCTACTGTAGTAAGTTCATGATGTATATGAATTTTTGGAATTGTTGTAAATTTTTCTCAAGTGTCTAAATAGGTCTGGTCAAGTCGAACTTTTGAGTGGTTCGATCAGATTTGAATCTGAGTACTTTGCAAAGATGGATTTTTATAAAATAGTTTCACTTAATATTATTTTTTCTAAAAAATCACAGTAGCTCACAACTCATTGGGGGGAGATATGGGATGTAAGGAGAAGAACCAATTAGGTGTTTTAGTATTTTATTTAGAGTCATCTTGTGACTATAAAAACGAGATAAAATGCAGAAAGTTGAGATGTAGGTTTTATAAGGTAACTTGAGGTTAGCAAGTTGTGAACAGTATATAGATGAGATGAACCAAGATAGGGTATAGAGTATCCATCGTTGTGATTGTTATATCGACTTGGGTGTGTGACCTAATCGATGGTAACATGTGTGTATTGTTTTGTATAGATTATTTGCAAGGTTAATTAAAGAGTTTGGATTTGCTTTGCATTGAGGTGAGCTTTACAGTCCTACTTTTTACTTATATTTTAGGATGGAAATGATGCAAAACTGTTTTTGAATTATGAATCGTGGTATGTGTTTTTAAGTGTCGAACTATATGATTGCTATGTGATATGAATTATGGTAAGGCATGCGTATGTGAAGATGGCATTGACCTAGTTATGAATTCTGGAAGGGTATGTGTATGTGAGGATGACATGACTTAGTGTGTAACCCGAGTAGACTTAGCTAGTCAAGTGGGTTAGTCTTGCGCAGAGACAGAAGAGAGGGATTATTGGGACGGAGAGGTACGATCCACCCTAGTTATTTGTGAATTGTTTTGTGATAGAATAGCCAAGCATATATGTTCGTAAAATATTATTTTTGTTGATCGTGGTGTCATAAGTGAGTCTTAAACCTGTAACTCTCACCAACAATTTTGTTGACATTTTTAGCATCATTTTCAGGTGAGCAAAACGTGTGAAGAGTTAGGAAGAGGAATTAGCTAGACCATAGGCTTGCATTGCGGAAATCCATGTTCATTTGTTTTGTTTTGGGTTAGTTGCACTATATGAATTTAAATGATAAAGGTTGTAGGTGTTATCATGACACTTTGTATCTTTCATATATTGGATTTTAATTCATTTAGTATTTCTCTATTTTGACGCCTTGTGTTGTGATGATGCCTATTGATCATGCCTTGTGATTCCGCCTTGGCGGGGTGTGACAGATTGGTATCAGAGCCACAGGTTATAGAGAACTAGGTGGTTGGCCTAGACTATAACTTAGGAACCTTCATATAGTTGCATTTTAGGATCTATACGTTTACATGTACGTAACTAGTATATACTTTCATATATTTGAATGTTTTCGTTTGTCTATTTTGTCTACTACTTCCTAGTAATATATGTATATGTATATGTATATAAGTAAATGTATAAATAAATGATGTATATATATATATAATATAAATATATATATAAATATAAAAATATATATATATATATATATATATATATATATATATATATATATATATATATATATATATATTTAAGTACCTAATATGAATTTCACCTTTTGGTATTATTTATGTATTTTTGTTTTCTTGCTCACTTATGAGTACGATCTCGACTTATGAGTGATTCGACAACGAGAGATGTAGAATGTGAGCCAATTGAGGATGAGCGTCTTGAGGAACCAAAGGAGGGATGGATGTTAGGAGAATCAAAGAAGGGGTCGATCCAGATTTCCTCTCGGATGCTCATAGTAGGACTGGTCCTGCGGAGTCAGGTGACTCTTATAAAAGCAAGGTCAAAACTGAGTGAGGCCCAAAATAAGTTTATTTCGTCTTTTATCTCTACACGTCGTGGTCGTCAGTGAATTCACTTGGATTTTTCCGTATTTAGCGCTTGGAATCTTTGTCCTTCTTTCTATCGTTTTAGGATTTTAATCCTTATGTGTATATGTGTTGTTTTGATGGAGCATCATGTTAGAATTGTATGAGATATGCTATGTGGTACGTTTGTATAAATGTGTGTTATCGTCGAGATGTGTAGTCTTGGAAGTAAGTATAAGTGTGCAAAAGATGCAATTATAATTATGGTGGCCAACATAATTATAAAGGCATCACTGTGGACTTGTGACCTTGATTACATTGATCGATGTCGTGTGTTATGTGGTAGTGTAAGATGTGTTATGATGGGATGTATTTTGGATAGTTAAGTGGATAGTAAGATTTCCTTTCTATCTATTGTTTGCGGATATCGTAGATACCGGTTGGTATTATCGTTGCAATTCATAAGTTGGTTTGATAGCTCGTGTCCGTCGAGATACCTAACTCTTGTGTTAGTATTCCTATTTGATTATGATAGGAACCTGGTGTTCTATGTCCTCCGTTCAACGTTTCGATTTGCTTCTTTTGTCAAGAGTAATGGTACTCTTTGATTTTTGTTCTTTGATCATTTTTATGAGTGAGTCTCTATGATGT
Organism: Tanacetum coccineum; assembly: GCA_026074375.1. Lineage (NCBI taxonomy): Eukaryota > Viridiplantae > Streptophyta > Magnoliopsida > Asterales > Asteraceae > Tanacetum > Tanacetum coccineum. The sequence goes on along the minus strand of BQNB010050882.1, from coordinate 11,252 downwards.
AGTCGGTTCTTGATGTTTCTTCTTGAGTTTCGTTGGTATGTGTTCGTTTTCAAATGATATTTTGGTGTTGAAGTTCTTAAGGTGTTTAAAGTCTCTTTTCGAGATAATAGTGTCTTTTGTTTTGAGTCACGCGTTTCGGTTAGTAACACAATATGGAAAACCTTTTTGGAATAATAATAATGTTGAAGTGATTTTTGTATTTAATGAGATAATTGTTAAGTGTCGAAAACATTTTTTTACCGGGGTTTGATTTCCCCTTTACCCAAAAAAAAACATTGTTTAAAATTGAATTATACAAATAATATGCAACACATTTTTTTATAGCCATCTCTTGATTTTTTTATGAAGACTATATTTAAAATAAGTTTATGAAAATTTCATTTAAAATTATTATTTTTAAATGATTTACATTATTAACTAATAATTATACCCCCCCCCCCAAACCGGGGGGGGGGGGGGGGGGGGGGGGGGGGGGGGGGGGGGGGTGGGGGGGGGGGGGGGGGGGGGGGGGGGGGGGGGGGGGGCCCCCCCCCCCCCCCCCCCTCTACTGTTTTAAAAATGACTGATATAAAGTTATGGAAGATAATTCTCGCGGGTGAAAAAAAACTCGATTCTTGTACAAGGTTCGTATTCTTTTATTTATAGGTCTTGATATGTGGTGTTATTCAATAGGTGTCTCTTGCGTCGATGGTACGTTTGTTGTGTCGATGGTTTGTTTTTCTTATCAATACATACATTCGGTTTGATTTTCTTTTGAGTTTTTGTGATATTTGAACTCTTACCAAATTTGGTAAATGTAAAGTCTTGGTATTTGTTCATAGTTGGTTCGATATTCGAGCATTACCCTATTCGATTTATTGTGGTCCTTCAAATTCGTTTGATGTTTGTATTATGTGATCTTAGAGTTGATGTTAGTTCACATCTTCTGAGTTGTGCCTATGTGATTGAGGTAGTGAAACGGATGAGTTAAGTTGTTAGAGTTAGAAGGTTCTCGTTTCACTATAGATCTAGTACCATTTTTTATGAGAAGGTTGTTATAGTCGTATGAGAGAATTGGTTATGAGGTATAAGGCTGAGAAAGTATACCATGAAGAGATGGTTAAAATGCCTGTGGTAGAGTTGAGGATGTTTGAGGTTCGTGGGGAAACGAACAAATGTGAATGCGAGGTTTCGTAGGAGTACCAAAGAAGATAAGTCAAAATTATGTGATATATATGTAGTATGTGAGTTCCCCAAAGTGTCTTCTAAGGATTTAATAGGTTTACCCCTCGGCATGAAGTAGAATTTCGTATAGAGTTAGTACAAGGAGCGACATCGATTGTGATGGCCCGTGTCGTTTAGCGCCTACAGAGATGAAAGAGTTGTTGGAATAATTGCAAGAGCTTCAATGTAAAGGTTTTAATCGACTTAGTTATTCGCTATGATGAAGCAAATGTATTGTTTGTCAATACATAGGATGGGTCGTTTAGGATGTTCATAGAATATGCGTTGGAGTTAGTAATTGATAGTCTTATTGGGCTGTCACCAAATTGAGGGTGCACAGAAAATAAGAATCCAAGACTGGCTTTTAGATGCATTCATTGGACGCTATGAGTTTACGGCTATGCCTTTTTGGGTTGACCAATGGACCAGCGATTTTCATGAAAGTAATGAATCGGGTGTGGTAGCATATATAGGCAAGTTGTCATCATGTTTAACGACGACATTTACGTCTACACGAAGTCTAAGAAGGAGCACGAGTCGCAATTAAAGATGAATTTGGAGCTGCTGAAGAAAGAAAAGTGTCATGTAAAGCCCAACAAGGTCGAAGTGGAGTGAAGAGGAAGCTTTTCAGAAGTTGTAGAAACAATATGGGTAATGAGCTAATCTTGGCATTACCGGAAGGATCAGACAATTTCATAGTAATGCGTGGAGCAAGGGCTAGGATGCTTGCTTAGACAAAGAGAAAAGGTGATTGCTTATACAACGCGACAACTGGAGATTCATGTGAAGAACGATGCGACTCACGTTATGGACTTGTCGTGTGAGTGTTTATAACTCTAAAATGAAGAGGCATTATGTGTCAGGACGAAGATGTATGATCTATACGGATCATAAAAGTCTCCAACACATTTTGAATTAGAAGGATTAAACCAAAGGCAAGACGAATGCTGGATTTAATTATGTATGGTTTATATTACGAGACCAAGTACCCTCTGGGAAAGGGTGAACGAAGTTTTTGATGCAATGAGTAGGGAAAGGAGGAGTTAATTCCAAGACGATTTTGAGATATATGTAAGACGATCTAAGCTGAGAGTTATGAGAGGAGATGTTAGTCGTATTTGTTAGAGTGACGACCAAAGCATAGAACGCGTCAACAGAGATGTTGCATGGCTTGGACTAACAAAAGGAGAAAAGAGATGGTGGTGGGTTATATTTTACGACTAGAATTAAGATTCTTATGGTGTAGGCTATGTAAGGACTTTGTATCATAAGAGAGAGGCGCATGGACGAAGTAATTCTATTCGTCCTGGGAGAGAGTAAGATATATTAATGATCTTAGGTAGTGCAAATATTTGGCGCGAGTAGAGGAAGATATAGCTAGTGGTGTTAGTAAGTATTAAGTGCGATTGGAAGTAGAAAATGAGCCTCAAAGGTCTTCAGGTTGTTACTACAACCTGAGATACCCGATTTGAAGTGGGAAAGGAAAAATTCACTATGTTGAAAGATACCTCAATGTATACCAAGAACGAGTTATTGGAAGCGATGCGATTTTGTGATGATTAGTCGATAGACTGACTAAGTTATACCATTTTCTAGCAATGCAAAAAAATATAAGATGGAGTAGTTGGCAAGGTTGTATGTAGATGAGGCAGTTGCAAGACATGGAGTGCACATGTTGAGTATTCCAGTATAAAGGATGGAATTGAATATTGATGTTTTGGAAAGGATGTAGAAGTCGATAAACACGAGTAGATATGGAGTACTTGCCTACCATCTAGACCGTATGGAGCTGATTGAGGCGTAACTTTTTGTGGACATTGGAAAAACATGTTTATAGCATGTGTGAGAAATATAGGTGGTAGATAGGATACTTACTTTTTTGTGAGGTGAGTATTTCCTCAAAATAGTTTATCATCGATATTCAATGAGTTTTTCATTGGAGGTATTGTATGGAAGAAGATGGTAGGTGGCCATTAAATAGGTTGAAAGATTGGAGAAATTAAATGATTGTGTACTTGATATATAGGCAAGAGAGACGACAAAGGTAGTCGTGATTGCGGAAAGGCTTAATAAAGCCAAAGATCGTCAAAAGAGATACAGTTATATTAGAAATGAAACTTTAGGGTTTACAGTGTTGGTAGATACATGTTATGATGAAAGTCGCACACTTGGAAAGGTTGTTATCACGTATTTTGTAAGAAATGTGAATTGGCACCTAGGTATATAGACCATTTGAGAATCATGAAAGGATTGACCATGTAGCTTATAGGTTAACATTGCCTGCTGATCCTTCAGAAATACGGGAGTTATTTGAGTGGTGTTAAAAATTTCGAGTAAACCTGAAAATCACGATGAATTTTTATTTAAAATATAGTAGAGGCTTTGTATTCAACTCAAAACATAATTTCAAAACATTCTTGATTGATGAGTTTGCGTGGATTAAGATATGAATCACGATTGTTAGCACAACTTAATGTTTTTGAGGCGAAGTTCCTCAAGGTCGAGCGAGGCTCATGTATGTTGGGTGTATCTCTTCGAATTTATATTGTTAAGTTGCTATCATACATTTGGTGTGGGTAAGAAAAGTTATTGCAGTAAAGATTCCAATAGTTAAAGTAGTTGGAATACAAGCGTAACTTTAGAGTTAACATGGGTAAAGCGTGATGAATACTTGAAAGAGCAAGTATCATCGATTATGTTGTTAGTGTAATATGATAGAGTTGAACCTTTTGGAATAAATCTCGGACGAGATTGTGAGGATAGCTGTCCTAAAGGAGGGGATACTGTGACAATCGTGTTTTGAGCCGATTGGTCAGTTGTTTTTAAATTTATATGAAGCGTTTATGTAGTGTTCTTTATGTGATTTTATGTGTTTTTTGAGATATATGTGTAAGAGATTGAATACATGATTGATGAATCAAGTACTAACAGAAATGAGATTTAATGGAAATGACATCATTTTTGGAGCTTTGCATACTTCAAATGATCGTTACGTAATATTCTATGTACGATAATTATGTATACAGTAATTCCCATATTAAATAATATAATATATAAATATAAACTAATATATATTAAAAATATAGTATAGTATATAAATATAGTATATAGGTGCGTAACATTTGAGTTAACAAGGGTATAGGGAATGACTACTTGAAAGATACGTATCATAGATATATTTGTTTGGTAATGATAGAGTTAGTAACCTTATGGTCTAAATCTCGGGGACTCATATTCCTAAAGAGGGGATACTGTGAACAATCGTGTTTTGAGCCGAATGGGATAGTTGTTTTAGAATTTCTATTTGAATGCATATTATGTGTGTTCTTTATGTGTTTATAATGTGATTTTGGTGAAGATATGTGTAGAGATTGAAGTATCATGAATTATGAATCATGGTACTAAATGAAATGAGATTGAAAGGAAATGAGATCATTTGGAAGCTTTGCTCAGTTTACTAAAAATGTCTTGTACGTAATATTCTATGTACGAGTATTCTGTATAATGTAAATTCAATAATTATATATAAAAAACATATATAATAAATAATATATATATAGTATATAAAATATATATATATATATATATATATATATATATATATATATTAGTTTAGTATTTTATAGATTTTAGAGTACTTTCTATTTTTAGAATTAGTTAGAAATGAAGATTAGTTTGAAAACTAGTTAGAAAGTTCAAGGTTTAGCAAAATAAGTAAAGGTTTTAATTAAAATATCAAAAATAAAAGGTTTTTGTGTAAATAATAATAATTTAAAAAATAAAAAATAATAATAAAGGGGTGTTTGTTTGACCAGTTGGAAAAAAAAGAAGGAAAAATGAAACAAAATTTTAGTCCAATTATAACTCTAATTAAGTAATTATCTAAATCTTTTTACCAAGTCTATAAATACAAAATGTCCTCCCCTCTTCCTTTTAATTGATCGGTCAAACCAAGAAGTAGAGAAAAAAAAAGATTTTTATTCAAGATCAATTTGGTGAGTTAAGGTTTCAAGAATCAAAGGTTTTAGGAATGTTTTATTATCCTTTTTAAGTCCATCTTCTTTACTAATTATGTAGAAATTGTGATGATGGATTATGGTTTATATAAAATCTGTAAAATTAGAGTTTTGATCTTTAAAAATCGTTTTTGGATGATTAGTGGTGTTAAGCATGTGTAATTAGGGTTTTAGGGTTTGTAAATTCGGAATTAAAAACTGGCAGTTTTGAAAGGTCATCTTGCGAGGGTTATAACTTGGTCATACGGATAGCTTTTATTGATTTTATTGAGGCTAAGATTATCTACAGAGAGTCTAGTTTTCAAAAAGTCCGGCCCCGAAAGGTTTTGAGGTCGGGAGGTCAGTCAAATTGATTTTACAAGATTCGTTGTCGAAACAGTAAATTCAGTTCAGATTCTGAGTTGTGTTTTAATAAACAAAACTCCTACTGTAGTAAGGTCAAGATGTATATGAATTTCTGGAATTTTTGTAGATTTTTCCCAAGTGTCTAAATGGGCCTGGTCAAGTCAAACTTTTGAGTGGTTCGATTAGATCTGAATCTGAGTACTTTGCAAAGATGAATTTTTATAAAATAGTTCCACTTAATATTTTTTTTTAAATTTCACAGTAGCTCACAACTCATTGGGGAGCTATGGGATATAAGGAGAAGAACCAATTAGGTGTTTTAGTATTTTATTTAGATTCGTCTTGTGACTATAAAAATGGGATAAAATGCAGAAAGTTGAGATGTAGGTTTTATAAGGTAACTAAAAGTTGTGAAGAGTATATAGATGAGATGAATCAAGATAGGGTATAGAGTATCCATCGTTGTGATTGTTATATCGACTTGGGTGTGTGACCTAATCGATGGTAACATGTTTGTATCATTTTGTATAGATTATTTGCAAGGTTAATTGAAGAGTTTGGATTTGCTTTGCATCGAGGTAAGTTTTACAGTCCCACTTTTTACTTATATTTTGGGATGGAAATGATGCAAATCTGTTTTTGAATTATTAACCGTGGTATGTGTTTTTAAATGTCGAACTATATGATTGTTATGTGATATGAATTGTGGTAAGGCATGCGTATGTGAAGACGGCATTGACCTAGTTATGAATTGTGGAAGGGTATGTGTATGTGAGGATGACATGACCTAGTGTGTAACCCGAGTAGACTTAGCTAGTCAAGTGGGTTAGTCTTGCGCAGAGACAAAAGAGAGGGATTATTAGGACTGAGGGGTATGATCCACCCTAGTTATTTGTGAATTGTTTTGTGATAGAATAGCCAAGCATATATGTTCATAAAATGTAGTTTTTGTTGATCGCGGTGTCATAAGTGAGTCTTAAACCTGTAACTCTCACCAATAATTTTGTTGACGTTTTTAGCATCATTTTCAGGTGAGCAAAGCGTGTGAAGAGTTAGGAAGAGGAATTAGTTGGACTATAGGCTTGCATTGCAGAAATCCATGTTCATTTGTTTTGTTTTGGGTTGGTTGCACTGTATGAATTTGAATGATAAAGGTTGTAGGTGTTATCATGACACTTTGTGTCTTTCATATATTGGATTTTAATTCATTTAGTATTTCTCTATTTTGACGCCTTGTGTTGTGATGATGCCTATTGATCATGCCTTGCGATTCCGCCTTGGCGAGGTGTGACATGTATTAAGAGGGAATTTAGTGTTGCTAGGACACTACAACAAAATAGAGTAGCTAGAAGGAAAAATAGGACACTAATAGAGGCTGCTAGGACTATGCTAGCTGATTCAAAATTGCCAACAACTTTCTGGGCTGAAGCAGTTAATTACCACTTGTTAGGTCTGAAATTCAGGATCAATAAGCAATATAGTGTTTAGTCTAGAGAGAGAAAGTAGAGAGAGAAAGTAGAGAGAAAGAGGGAGGAGTAGGAAAGAGGGAGGAGGAGGATTAGAGAAAAGATTAGAATGAGATTAGAAGTAACCAAGAGACACACCTCATAAATGAGGTGGTGGAGGGGTATTTATACCTTTTACAATAATGAACATAAAGCCCTTGACTTTTAGACTTTTACCACTTAGACCCTTGTCTTTTAGACTTTTTCTAATTAGCTTAAGTCTTGTGACTTTATTTTAGTCACAAGCCTTTCACTTACCCTATTACACAATATTATTATTCTATTTATTACAAGACTTCTATCTCAATAAGATCGTCACTTTTATCAATCCTAACACATGTATACATTATAGTTGACATAGTTTCGGTTGATGGTTTACACGCTAATAATAACATTTATTTATATACAAGATATGAGAGATTGAGAACCCAAGTCATAAAAGCCTAAAACATATGTCAGGGAAAACCAATGTGGCATTTGTAAGTTTGATCTTGAAATGTGGTGATTGCCAGCATAGATGCCCATTCGCAAATGTACGTATATCGGTACGTCGTCACCTACATTCTTACCTAGGGAACCTGTCTCATGACACATCTCAGTTAATGTTGTTAGTTTAACCGTTAATGCTGCTGGCATAGAGGATAATGTTGTTGATGAAAATTAGTCTCAGGACAGATGCTGATGAACCAATAAACCGGAAATTGGAAGAAATGTTTTTTATTCAGATGATGAAGATGTTGGTGTAGAGGCTGACATGAACAATTTAGATGCATCTATGCTTGTCAGTCCTATTCCAACTACAAGAATACACAAAGATCATCCAGTTTAACAAATTATTGGAGACTTGAATTCAGCACCTCAAACAAGAAGAATGGCAAAGAATTTGAAAGAACATGGTTTGTTTAGTTCAGTTCACCAAAGAACAAACCATAAAGACTTTCAAAATTGCTTGTTTGCTTGCTTTTTATCACAAAAGAACCAAGAGGTATCCAAGCATTACAGGATCCAAGTTAGATAGAAGCTATGTAGGATGAGCTTCTACCATTCAAATTACAAAAGGTTTGGACCCTGGTGGATTTACCAAATGGCAAAAGGGCCATAGGCACTAAATGGGTTTACAGGAACAAGAAGGATAAAAGAGGCATTGTGATAAAGAACAAAGCAAGGTTGGTTTGCTCAGGGGTACACACAAGAAGAAGGGATAGACTATAGAAGTTTTTTGCCAACCTGGTGCAGAAGAATTGAAGCAATTAGCTATTCTAGCCCTATGCTCATTTAAAGACTTTGTGTATACAAGATGGATGTTAAGAGTTCTTTTCTTATGGAAGATTGAAGAGGAAGTCTTGTTTTTTCAACCACCAGATTTGAAGATCCAAACTCCCTGACAACGTATACCAAGTAGAAAAAGGCCTTTTATAGCACGCACAAGCTCCTAGAGCTTGGTATGAACTCTTGTCAACTTACTTGTTAGATAATGAGTTTCAGAAAGGAAAGATAGACATGACTTTTTTATCAGAAGGGACAAAGGTGATATTCTGTTAGTTCAAGTATATGTAGATGATATCATTTTTGGTTCTACAAATAAGTCATTATGCACTGAATTGAGATAAGATGATGCATAAAAAGTTCAAATGGCTCTATGGGTGTCAACACTCACATTATTTCTAAGACTGCAAATGAAGCAGAAGGAAGATGGGATTTTTATAAGCCAAGACAATTATGTAACTAAGATTTTGAAGAAATTTGGCTTTAATGATGTCAAAACAGCAAACACACCCATGGAAACCCATAAGCCTTTGCTCAAAGATGTAGATGGTGAAGATGTAGATGAACACTTGTATAAATCCATGATTGGATCATTGATGTATCTAACTTCTTCAATAGTTTACATATCATGGTTTTATGATTTTGTTCTATTTCACAAACCCACGGGCAATGGGTACCCACGGGCATGTGTATGGGTAAAAATTTGTACCCATTGGTAGGTGACGGGTGGGTGGCGGGTGAGAAAAAAACCACAGGTTTGGGTGATGGGTTTGATGAACCTATACCCATTACCCACGGGTGCCATCCCTATAGGAAGTCCACAATAGGAGGTTGTCAATTCATAGGGCATAAATTGATTTCATGGCAATGCAAGAAGCAGACTGTGGTTGCTAATTCCACAACTAAAGCTGAGTATATAGCTGCTTCCAATTGCTATGGACAAGTGCTTTGGATACAAAATCAAATGCTTGATTATAGGTATAACTTTATGCATACTATATTGATAATAAGAGCACAATATGCATGGTGAAGAACCCTGTTTTTCACTCAAAGACAAAGCACATTAAGATTAGTCATCACTTTATCAGAGATTCCAATGAGAAGAAGCTTATTCAGATGATCAAGATTCACACAGATGAGAATGTTGCAAATTTGCTTACTAAAGCATTTGATGTTAGCAGATTTCAATATCTGATTGCAAGTATTGGAATGCTTAGCCTCTGAAGTATTGATTGAGGGGAGGTTAATTTTGTTACTATGCAGCGAATTATACACAAAGGATGGTTGGAATGGAATGCAAAAGCTGCTAAGGATGGAATTGGGGTTTAAACTGGTAACTCAAGAGTTAATGCTGCTAGGCATTACTTAGTACTGCTGGATGAAAGCTAGTATTGCTGGGCAAAAGTTAGTGCTGCCAGGCTAACTTACTACTGCTAGGTTACCGTTGGAGTTACAACTGCTGAGGGTATTTTTGGTCTATAAAATGGATACTTCGCTTATAGGTTTCCTTTATTACCTATTTAAGTGCATTCGATAACACCATAACCGTTCTTAATCATTCTACTACTCTAAATTCATAAACCCTAACTCAATTTCATTGCTGATTCTACAAAATTTAACATCCATGGCGGGCCTAAATTTTGATGACTCACATAATATGGTTGCTTACTTGGAAAAATCCACAGAGAATGCTGATTTTGCTGAGATAGTAGACTTCCTGAATGCTAACCCCATAAGGTATGCCTTGACAGTTAGTCCTACTATTTATGTTTCTTGTATTGAATAGTTTTGATCTACTGCTAAGACCAAAATAGTCAATAATGAAACACAGATTCATACCAAGGTTAAAGGTAAGACAATGGTAATATCAGAATCATCTATGAAGAGAGATGTTTAATTTGATGATGAGGATGGTATTGCTTGTCTAACAAACACTGAAATTTTTTAAAACGTTCAATTGATGGGATATGAAAAGAGTTATAAGAAACTTACTTTTTATAAACCTTACTTTTCCCCTCAATGGAAGTATCTAATTCATACCATCTTACAATGTTTAAGTTCTAAATCAACTGCTTGGAATGAGTTTGGTACTAATATAGCATCAACAGTTATATGTTTTGCTAAGAATCAAAAGTTTAATTTTTCTAAATTAATTTTTAATGGTATGATAAGGAACTTGGATAGTTCTAAAAAGTTTTTAATGTATCCAAGGTTTTTACAACTGTTTTTGAACAAACAAATTGAAAATATTTCAGAAGTTAATGCTGTTTATGATACACCTTCTCATACTAAAAAGATTTTTTCAAACATAAGAAGGAAAAGATTTTTTAGAGACTGTAACACCTTTGTTTTCATCTATGCTAGCACAACAAGCAGATATGGGTGAAGGGTCAGGACAACCCACTGATCCCCAACACACATCCACATCTGCTCAAACCTCTAATAAAGAGCCAATCACTGTTCTATCATCATCTCAACCCAAAAAGACTCACAGACCTATGAAAGCCAAAAGGGCCACTCAGATATCTTAGTCTAGTGGACCTATTTCCCTTGTTGCAGATGACACTGCCACTAAGGAGAGGGGAGACAGAATGGAAATGGCTGCCACTACTGTTTCTAGCTTAGAAGTAGAGCATGACAGTGGTAACATAAATAGGACCCAATCCATGGCAACACTTAATGAGCCAAGTCCTTAGGGAACTGGTTCAGGTAGTGGTCCCAGGTGCCAAGATACCATATTGGGGGATGCAAAAGCTTAAACTAGGTTTGAGACTGCATCTAAACAGTCCAATGACCCACCTCTCTCAAGAGTTAACACACTTAGAAGTGGGGAGGATAGACTAAAACTTAAAGAATTAATGGACCTTTGTACAAAACTATCTGATAGAGTTCTTGACTTGGAGACAACAAAGAATGC
>BQNB010050881.1:0-41289 GCA_026074375.1 Tanacetum coccineum | reverse complement strand
AAACATTAAGCTAAAATAACAAACTTTATAAAAATAACTTTTTATGAAAACTTCAAATAAGCCAGGAAAAAGCATAAATAAGTTAACAGTTGGACTTGTTTTACACTAAGTAACAAAAGCTAAACACATTTGCTTATTTAGAACTATTAAGCATAAAGGAAAGGCAAATAAGCTAAAGCATTTAACTAACTAGACCTAATAAGCTAGAAGATAAAAAATAAGCACAACAAGAAAGCTGGAAAGGGCAACAATAAGCAGGCAGAAATGGTAAAAAACACTACGCAATCTAAGGGCTTAACTGTTGGGCTTCTCTAGTGAAAATAAGCAAAATAAAAAGGGAGATAAGCATAAACAGATAAGAGACTATATCAGACAAAAATAAGCAAAGAAAAAGGGAGATAAGCATAAACAGATAAGAGACTATATCAGACAAAAATAAGCAAAGAAAATTGAGCCAAAATAAGCTAGAAATGACAGAAAGCCTTAAGGTTTACTAAACTCAACATTTTAAACTAGAAATGCAAATAAGCTCAATAAGCTCTACCCTAAGTGTACTAAGCTAAAAGGCATTAAGACTAACCTAGAAAGCAAAAGTAAACCTAAATAAAGTAAATGCAAATAGGCAAGAAGCTTAAATCAGCAAATGAGCTTATTGCTCAATACTGCCAAACCAACAGCCTAAGGGGCATTCTTTGGGCTTATTTTTAAGCCCCTAGAATGATCCTTATGGCTTAAGGGCTTATATGCCCTTAAAGCTTATCCACCTAGCTACAATAATCTACAAAGAAAAGGAGTTTGAAATAAGCTAAACTATGAAAAAGGCTAGAGAAAAAAAACTGTTTTACATCAGCATATGCTGAGTTTTTTTTGATTTTTATAAAAGACAAAAGAAGCATTTGCAGGCCTAAACATAAGCTAGTAAAAGATTTTGAAAACAAAAAAATAAGCTGAAACAGAAGAAGTTTAACAACCAAAGAGCTTATGCTCTTAAGCTTAGATTCTAAAAACAACTTTAAATAATCTAAATTGAGTTTGAAAAATTAAACTTTTTACTTGAAAGGAGACTTGATAACTATAACATAATTTTGACAGAAACACAATAGCAAACCTATATAACCTTGTTTCTACTTCCTTTTGAGACTCAAACATGCATGATAACAACAAAATAAAACCACATTTAAAGATCTAATCAATGAGCTAAAAAAATACACCTAGCATATCACAAATCACACATAAGCTGCTCTGAATCATAAACTTGATTCCTGTGATATAACAACTAAAAGAAACAGCTTAAGTTTAGTGACATGACTCAGTGAGTTCACCCGGTTAGCTCTTGATACCAATTGACAAGGATAAAAAACACCTTTTCGGGAGGTCTTGGTTGATCAAAATAAACTAGATGGATCATTGTGTAGTTTTAGTGAGAGAAAGTAGAGAGAGGGGATGAACACAAAAAGATGAAAGATTAGATTAAGGAAAAAAGAAAAATGAACATCCACCCCCTCATGGAGAGCCATGAGGGGTATTTATACTAAAAGAAAAAGCTAACTATTCCTAGTTAACATAAAAGACCCCTGCGTGACACGCAGTGTCCAAAACTAGTCCAATTCACGTGTAAGACGCCAGCTTCACTAAAAGTGAGGCTAACAATCTCCCTCCAAGATGGCGTCACACGTGAATTGGTTACAATGTTCCCTACAAGCAAAAATAAAGAAAAATGATAAGAATGAAGTCCAGTATTCCTTGAGAATATCTTTGACGATCTACTTGAATACTCCAGCTTTATTTCTTCAGCTTGTAGACGAACGAAATGTTGAGGATGACATAGAAGTTTTATCTACCGAACCCGGTTTTGATTGGATTTCTGCACATAACTTCCTGACATAACTTCAAAAACTTTCTTCATACGCTTCTGGTCATGACGAAGTTTCTGAATTAGCTGCATGTCTTGAGAAAGCTTCATTTTCTTGCACTTCTGGTCATGTCGAAGTTTATCAGAATCTGCATCTCATTTGTCATCCTTGAAGTTCTCTTATCCGAATACTTCGGCATTGATATGAATTATGCTCCGAACTTCTGCATCTCCCTCCCAAACAGACACCCCTTAGACTGATAAGAATTAATACACCGTTCTTAAGGGAGGGATGATATCATCAACATCGACTCACTTAGGAAGCATCCCAGTCTTGATTGAATTCAGCCCAAAGTACACATTTTATCCCTTTACCGAAGTCGAAACCGTGACACCAAAGTAACAAGTTGAAGCACTAATCATCTCTGCGGACTAACCTCCGGCATATTTTATAAAGCCCGATCAAGTGAACTTGTTGTGCGTCCTTGATGTACACATTTCTCCCTCCAGGATGATGACTAACTGAGGAATCATCCTACACATGTGTACATCTTATGCCAACTGGAACTGCTTACTTAGCTTCATAGCCCGTGATTGCATAAGCAATGCTCTGTGAGAAGATGTCGGTACTCTCTTTACAATTCTCTCTTGATCAACCCAAACTAAATCCCCTTATCTATTCTGTAGGCTAATACTGATGACCACTGATGGAGACAACCCGATGAAACGAACCCGAGAATGAAGTAAAATCCCCGACTTGTGACTTATATCATGAACATCCACGTGATTGAAGAACGGTGCAGAGGCAAATCTCTAAGTACCATATACTCACCCAAAAGTATATAAAAAATACAACACCTCTTGAAAAACTCCTCAACTACGTGAGACACTGAGTACTACAATGTAACTCCTTAAAGTAGAAGCTATAACAAACCCGTGGTACTACAACGTAACTCCTTACAATCTAGTATAGACTAGAACATCAATCCTTTACATCACGAAACCGTATATGCCCGAACAAGTCATCTTCGTTGACGAAAAACAAAGACAAAATAAGTACACTCCCCGTGAAATACTACTTCAATCCCAAATATGCATTATCGTACAAAAACCCCGTGGTCATTAAAAATCAATAATAGCCTTTGTGAATGAAGGTGAATTTTGATAAGGATCGTTTTAGTGTAATGTATTGTGTTTGTTGTGTTGTTGTTCGTGATTTTTGATGTGTTGTAATTGTTAACGGATATCGGCTCTAAAAAATATACCATAAACACGGCCGTCCAAGTAATAAAACCAGGTCAATTTTACTTTTTCCCGACATGATTTTGTTTTATACCCGGCTTAATCCGATAACAAGACGATACAAATAATTTGACAGCCCAATTAACTCCAAGCTTTGCCCAAACAATATCAACCCATCATTTAACAAGTCTCGGCCCAACAAAACTATCAAAAACCATGCCCAACTTTTAGAAAAAAATCGGCCCAATTGATTTAGATATAAACCTCATTCCCCTAATATTTCTCTTCATTCAACCCTAAACTGTCTCACTAAAAAAAACGCAGTCAAAGAAGTTTCTCTCTCAAAAACTGCTCTCATATCCCATCAATAAAGATGAGACACGAACCAATCATATGCACTCATCATCAAATCTCAATCTTCACCGAATCAAGATCTTCTATCTTCCATAAAACACACCAACATAAATCATAAGCTTTTATTTAACATCACTACCCAACCGGATATACAGAACCCAAACTGTAACAGTCGCGGCTTCAAGGTCTCTAACTGAGGTCTCTGGTAGGTGTATCTTCTGATTTTGAGTTGGTTGAGTGTCTAAAAAATCGAAACAAAGATCGAGTATATCAAAGTTGTTATACCTCTTTCTTTAATTTCGTAAATGAAAGAAAGGTCTTAGCCTTTTAAAGATCAATGATGATTTTTTTCTTTCTTGGATTCGATCTATAAAGATCTTTCAATTGATTGTGCAACACGAAAGAAAAAAAATACTGAGATCTTAATCATAGTTTTGATTTTCTATTTCGAATCGAGTGATTGTTTGAGGAGTAGTTGTGATGATGGGAATATAGGATTAGAAATGGATTTGTTGAAGTTTGATGAGGATTGATGTGGCTGTTGGAGTTGGTTATTGATACAAGTTGGTTGTGGTTTCGAGTCTGTCGATTCTTTATCTACATTTCAGTTCTTCTCGTTGACCTAGACTCATAAGAGTTTGACCCGGTCAACTCGGTAAATACCGAGTTGACACGGTCTGGTTTTAGATCGAGTCTCAAATGACATCACTCGTTCGGTTCACCCATGTTTAAACTCGTTCGGTCCATAAAGGATTTTCACTCGTTCGGTCTTCAAGTGATTTTCACTCGTTCGGTGCTAACAAAAAAAATTCCGCTTAGAATACTAGATCGGTTCATGAAGAATTCTAGTTCGGTTGCTGAAAGGATTGACTCGAACGGTTGTAGTTGAGAATGACATAGATAGCTCTTGTTGTTTTTGACTAGTCGGTTTGCGGTCTCCTTAGTGGTCCCTTGTAGCATCAACACCACAATAAACTGAGTAAGCAGCAAAAATTGCGGATCTAAGAATGTTTCCATGCTTTTTCAGACCTAAATGAAACCAAAAAACAAAGTGATGAACCCAGAATAAACTTGTAAATAACTGTGTATAGCTTTTCCAAAAAGTAATGGAACCAAGACCAACAAGCATCAAAATTAAGCTTGTAAAATGAAGAGTAAATTTTAGGATAAGATTGGAAAATGACTTAGGAAATAATTACATAGATCATCACAAGTGTGACAAAGTAACAACACTAGGAGAAGCAATCTAGGGAGTAATACATGATTAAATAAACACAATCTTTTATTATATTGTTATCACCAGTAGCGTAGTTTATTATTTAGTTTAATAGCTAAAACCAACCAAACCTCTCAAATATATGATTGTTTTCCTATAAACATAAAAATACAAAAAGAATCTTCTCTCAACCCTTAGAATTATGTTAGACCGTGATCAAGCCTTCCCAACCTATTCCCCTAGAGAATGATAACAACCCCCAAGTCTTGCTTATACTACACTACAACGGTTAGGTACATTGCCTAGGGAGTTGTAAAACTTCTTGTAGAAGTCCCTTACGACAACCGCAACAAGTTTTTGGCGCCGCTGCGTGGGGAATAGTTAGGTTTTGATCATAGTTTAGCTTTGTTCTACTTTTTTGAATCCTTTCAAGTAAGATTTAATTTCTGCATATTAGCTTTCTCGTAGTCTATTTGTTCTTTGTGTAATTTGTTTCGTAACTCATTCTCGTCAACCACCATGGGAGACGAGAATCCTATCCATACTCTAGGAGACTACTCCAAACCTAGCCACGAGGGCTACAGGAATACCATTGAGCTCCTCGTAGGGAACAACGTGGTACCTCTTCGATCAGACACCATCCGGTTGGTGCAAAACGGATGCTCGTTCCACGGACTTCGGTCCGAGGACCCAAACCAACACCTCAAGGATTTTCTAAAACTAGTGGACTCACTTGACCTTGACGGTGAAAATAGGGAAAGAACGCGCCTGCATTTATTTCAATTTCCCTTCGCGATCAAGCTAGAAATTGGCTTGAAAGTCTTCCAGCAGGATCCATCACCATATGGGAGGATCTTACTACCCGGTTCCTTGCTCAATTCTTTCCACCGGGAAGGACCACAAAACTCCGCAATGATACCCTGATGTTCCAACAACATCATGGAGAATCTCTATCTAAAGCATGGACTCGTTTCAAGGACTTACTCCAAAAAGTCCCTCATCATGGCATCGACCTTTGGCTCCAAGTCCAAATTTTTTATGACCATGTCAATCCTGTCACAAGACGAACCATTGACCAATCGGCCGGTGGAAAGATTCGTGACCTAAACGCCAAAGAATCTTGGGCATTATTAGGGGACCTCGCTCTCTATGACAACAAAAGTTTGAACGACCCAAGGGATTTCGCTGAGCCGGTCAAGGCAATCACATTGCCTCAAGATGTCCAGAGTACATCTGATCGCCGTCTAATCGATCTCGAAAATCAAGTCCAACGCTTGATGGAAGCTCATCTTGCTCCAACACAACCTACTCAAGTGAACAAAATCACTACCTCATGTGAGATCTGCAGTGGTCCCCACGACACTCAGTATTGCATGGAAGATCCCGAACAAGCCTTTGTTGAATACGCATCCTCGCGTAGCAATGAAGCGGGAGGTAAGTGGTATACTTTCAAGCCTGAGCAAAACAATCCTGGTGATACCTACAATCCGTCATGGAGAAGTCACCCAAACCTTAGGTGGAGACAACCTCAAAACTCTCAAAATAATTTTTTAAACCTACCTAACAGGTTACAACCCAACAGTTCAATCTCAAAATGTTCCTTCAACAACCATCCTCAAAGCTTTAACAATCAATCAAGTCTGGAAGGATTGGTATCTAACTTCATGGCATCTCAAGACGCCAGGTTGTCTAAGTTTGAAGCCGATTTCAAACGACAACAAGGTGAGATGACCAACAAAATAGACACAGTGTTGAAGGCCATCACCGATCAAATAGCGGGCACATTACCAAACGATACAATTAAGAACCCAAAACTGAGTACTTCCCCAGTTTTGTATGCTCGTTCTTACCCAATAATCGATCCTTAATGCTCATCTCACCCTTCCAACTCAATCAATGCTATCAAGGCACATTTCAAGGAGGCAACCATTTCCTAAACAAGCCTGCGGCAACCCGAGATCGAAACCGAACCACCACAACCAGAAGAGCCTGAACCAACTCTTGAAGATGAATTCCAGGATTTGCATCTTAACCTACCGGTTCTTAAAGTTCTAGCTCACGCTCCAATCTATAAATAAGAATGAGATGCAGAATTTTTTTCATCAAAAACAAAAATATTTCGTTTTTCAACTTAGAACGTGGAGACGGCAATCAACGATTTACACACGACGCCGTCACCATGACACCTGTGACGGGGTCAGGATCCTCCTGACGGCGTCAAACGCCCAGGTCAAGAAAACTTAAAGTTTTTTAATTATTTTTTTGAAAATGAAAACTTGCGATTAACATTTAATAATAAAATTCTCTTTATAAACCTTCAAAACCAATAAGTATGATAATTCTCTCATCCCTATCATTAACTTACTGCTTATTTCGATACAAAAAATAAAGACTCTAAATTCATATTGTATATTTGTATATCGCACATTTTATGCTTGGTATAGTTGTCTTTGTCTTTGATTATAGGTTATATTTGATGAGAAGAAGCTTGGAAATTCTTAGGAAGTTTCGTCAGATGATTCTTAGAGGACAATTTAACCAGTTATCACGTGTTTCATCTCCATTATTAAGCAAACTAGGAGAGTACTAGTTTCTTTTCCTTGTTTTTCCAGTTTCCCTTATTCCGTTTTTATGGTACATTTAATAGAAGACAATGTTCAACTTAAGTGTAGGGGGAAAATAAGCCTTAGAAACAATTCTTTCATTTGCCATTTGCTTTGTCCTTAAAATAATGGGTAATATATCGAAACATAACATAAGAGGTGATTTTGACCCAAACTTAAAAATTTTTATGACACATACCGAAAAAACCAAGTACTAAGAGCGTCTCATGGATAGGAATTTATATTACTAGCACAAAAACCCTCAAATTCCACCCCCCAAAATGTGAGGTTCGCCCTTAGATGTTATACCTTTAGCTTATTCGAGTTAAGGAGTGGGCAATCATGTGTGTCTATTTTGTCGTTACGGATGTGTATTCTTGTTTTTGTCGCTTCAACTACCTTTTCCTGAACATTGGTATTGGTTACTTTAGGATTATAAGAGTGTACCGGTTTTATATTAAATTCTAGAATTTGTTTTTGTGATGCATTCCGAGACCGCATAGTAAATGTTAGGATTTGTTTGAAAGAGGCATTAGGATTAACCCATGTTTTAAAAGCCTTAATGTTATGATGTCACAACCGATCATATAACTATCACCACACCCTTGCCAAGTACTCATCTTTATGCAGATACCCCTATAACAACCCTCCGAGACCTATCCTTTTTCACACGTGTCTCATTATTTCTCTGGTTAAGCCGGACTATTAATAAAGAACATTGTTCCCTCCGCCATACACCAATCGAACACCCAAAACCGCCTTAGCCTACCTTATTATGTACTAAATGCTTTTAGTACTTTATGTGTTACCTAAGTTAATTCTTGATTACACAACTAATGCTAAGTCCTTTAACCTTTGTAATACAGTTTTGGAACGATTGGGATTCATGGTAGAATTATTTCAGGGAAGAATGGGGAAGAAAAGTTAAGTCAATACCCCTGATATGTTTGTAGATGATCTCCATGTATTTTGATCCACCTCAATTGGTCATGTAGGACAATAATTTTGGGACGGATGGAGTAATATTATACTCCTAGTTTATTCTGGGATGGTAAAAGAGCTCGGAACCGACGGGAAAACTAAAACCAAAACCGGTTCGATCAGGATCGAGGATGTGTTTAGAATACGGATTTTTCTAATAATAATATTTTTTTAGTCTATGTATGAGTTCGGTGAGACGGTGACCAGTTCTAATACTTCCCCTCCGATTATCCGTACTTATTGATAGAAGGTTCATTATTTTGCCTTGTTTATTCTCACAAAACCAACGATATAAATAGAGTACAGAGATAGGCTTTGAGCCCAAGATGATAATGATACAGCTAGGAATATTAAATGTACAACTAATGAATGACTAATCCTATAATCATACCAAACATAAGAGTCAACTATGACTCACTAATATTATCAACTAATACGCCCCCGCAGTTAGAGCGGGAGGAGGTCGAACGCTCAAACTGGATCGAAATTCTTCAAACAATGCGGAAGGCAGTCCCTTGGTGAAAATATCGGCATACTGGAAACGAGAGGGCACATGTAGAACTCTAACCTGACCAGCGGTAACCATATCTCGGACGAAATGGATGTCGATCTCAATGTGTTTCGTCCGTTGATGTTGAACAGGGTTGGCAGACATATAAACAGCACTAACGTTATCACAGTAGACAAGAGTTGCAGTCATAAGAGGAGAATGTAGCTCACGAAGAAGGTTACGAACCCATGCAGTTTCAGCGACAACGTTAGCAACACCCTGGTATTCTGCTTCGGCACTAGAGCGGGAGATGGTGTGTTGTCGTTTAGCAGACCATGACAAAAGATTATCCCCCAAAAATACACAATAACCTGAAGTAGACCTGCGTGTAGATGGGCAACCTGCCCAATCAGCATCAGTGTAACCAACTAGAGAAGTAGTAGCGGAAACATACAACTGGAGACCAAAATCCACAGTCCCCCGAACATATCGCAAGATACGTTTGAGTGCAGCAAAGTGCGGCTCCCTCGGATCATGCATATAAAGGCAAATCTGTTGAACTGCATAAGACAAATCTGGACGTGTAAAAGTAAGATACTAGAGCCCCCCTGCAAGGCTGCGATATAAAGTAGGATCCTGAACAGGAACACCTTCCGGACCCATTTTAGACTCTGTATCAACGGGTGTCCGAGAAGGGTTACAATTAACCATATGAGCACGTTCAAGGAGCTATAGAGCATACTTCTTCTGTGACAAAAACAAACCTGCAGGAGTACGATCAGCAGAAATACCAAGAAAGTAATTAAGCACCCTAAGATCAGTCATGTCAAACTCGTTACTTAGAGAACCTATAATCTGCTGAAGTAGGGCTGGACAGGAAGTTGTGAGAATGATGTCATCCACATAAATAAGTAAGTAAGCAACCTGAGAACCATGTCTATAGATATACAATGAGGAATCGCAACGACTATGATAAAATCTAGTTCGTGTGGCATAACCCGCAAACCGCTGAAACCAAGCACGAGGTGCTTGTTTCAGTCCATATAAAGATCTCTGTAAGACAAACACGATGAGGATACCGATTGTCAACAAAACCAGGAGGCTGATGCATGTACACAGTCTCAGATAATTCACAGTTAAGAAAAACATTTTTAACATCAAGTTGGTGTGTGGGCCACTTACGAGACACGCCAAGGCTAAGGACCGTGCGAATGATGACCGGTTTAATGACCGGACTAAACGACTTATCAAAATCAACACCTAGTTTCTGAATACTACCATTAGCAACTAAACGAGCCGTATAGCGGCTCAAAGTTTGGTCGGCATGAAACTTATGCTTAAACAACCACATGGAGCGAACCATATTAACACCTGCGGGCCTTGGTACAAGTAACCAAGTGCCATTTTTAACCAACACATTATATTCATCGTACATAGTATTATGCCAGTTTGGGTCTTTTAAGGCGTGAGACGGATTTTTAGGGATGGGAGAAATAGAAGAAGTATGTAGAGACAAGCGGTCGATAGGTTTAACAATGCTTGATTGCGACCGAGTGATCATGGGATGAGTACGAGGAGGTTCTTGTACAGGTTCGGTGTTTGGCTAGGGATATGGAAGATCAAAAATTGGTGGTGGTAGTGGACTGGTTGGACTGAGGTTCGGTAGGAGTTGGGCCTTGGGGTGTTGGGGCGTATGGGGTGTTGGGCTCCGCATTAGGGATGGCTGTATTGTTGGGCTGAGTTGTTTCATGAGTTGTGGGGGAGGAAAAGGGGCTGATGTGAGGGTGTTTAGGAGGGGGAAGGTGTGGGGTCGAGGAAGGTGTAAGAATGCGGCGAGGAGGGTGTCATAGAATGGTATGAAAATTAGGTTTCGTCAAAAGTGGCGTGTCTAGAAAGGATAATTTTATTTGTTTCAAGGTCTAGGCATCGAAAACTACGATGGTAAGCGGGGTAGCCCAAAAATATACAAGGGGTGGCTCGTGGAGCAAGTTTGTGTGGGGAGTGAAGGTGAGGGTAGCATAGATACCCGAATACTCATAGGCGAGAGTAATTGGGTGGTTTGTTAAAAAGGAGAGTATAAGGTATTTCATTTTGAATTGCGGTAGAGGGTAGAAGGTTGAGTAGATAGGTGGCCATATGGAGAGCCTCGACCCAAAAGGTAGGGGAAGGTGTGCTTGAAAAAGTAAAGTGCGAATGATATTGTTGATTGTTCGTATCTGTTGCGGTTGTCGTAAGGGACTTCTACAAGAAGTTTTACAACTCCCTAAGCAATGTACCTAACCGTTGTAGTGTAGTATAGGCAATACTCGGGGGTTGTTATCGTTCTCTAAGGGAATAGGTTGGGAAGGCTTGATTATGGTCTAACAGAATTCTAAAGGTTGAGAGAAGATTCTTTTTGTGTTTTTATATTTATAGGAAAGCAGGTAAATCATATATTTGAGAGGTTTGGTTGATTTTAGCTATTAAACTAAGTATAAACTACGCTACTAGTGATAACAATATAATAAAAGAATGTTTTTATTTAATCATGTATTACTCCCCAGGTTGCTTCTCCTAGTGTTGTTGCTTTGTCACAATTGTGATGATCTATGTAATTATTTCCTAAGTCATGAACGAATTACACGAACCCGCCGTCTATTTAATATTCTGTTAAGGCAACGCACAAGTAAGGTAGTATGAAGACTATTACAAGGCCCCTAAGAGTATATTAGATGCATTTGAAATATATTAAGAGTGGATCAACCATATAAGGGGCAAGGTAGTATGAAGACTGTTACCCAATGGTATCCTTTCTACATAGTCATGTTTTCTTATATATATCAACAGCGATACAGACAAAAGCTGGTTTTCTAAGACCTAACATGCATATTCATCACAAGAAGCAACACCACTAAGATCTACATCCTAGGTTTCATATAATCATAAATAAACACAATAGAAGGTTTAGCCAAGCATGTTATAAATAAAGCAAGAACAATAATGAATCAAACAACACATAGACATATTCAATGATTAAGATAATCTTACTCGATTAAAACATGAATTAAAGGAAGTACAATAGGGTTTTGAGGCCCCAAAATCATCCCTAACAGCTGTTAAATGAACTAGGGTTCGTCCTTTTCTTTTACTCTAAAGTTACGCACTTAAACCCTAAAAACAGATTTGTATTTATATGAAAATCGTTGCGACGGCGTCGCGTGTTAATCGTGACGCCATCATGAATAGAATATTCTAGATAATGGGCTGGGTCGTACAATCTGACGCCATCTGGAAATCTTATGACACTGTCTTGAGATGGGTTGTGACGACGTCATGTGTAATCTGTGACGCCGTCTCCAGCTTCTGAGTAGAAATTCTTGAGAGAGGTTGGTGTAGGTTCGTAGTCTTGTCTATTTCTTCTTCAAATGAGCCCAAGTCACGTGTATTCCTCCAAATACCTTCCAAATGTTGAATACCTAAAAAGGAACGATTAAGTACCTATTTTTGGCATAAATGCACAATTTAGGGGGTTAAACGACCCCGAAAAGTGTATAAAATGACACCTCATCAAATACCCCTACACTTGGGATTTTCTTGTCCTCAAGCAAATGGGCTTTTCTACCTAGACAATAGCAATATGAGGGTCATTTTACCTACTCTTTAAAAGTATTTTACAACACAACCTTCTAGACCTCGTAATTAAAAGCACGGAAAGTAAATACTAGCACCTCACATAAGTGTTTGGGATTCTCTCTTTCACTCGGGTGTATAATAAATTATAACATATGGGGGAAACGGAAAATCAACACTCATTACCTGTCATAGCATATAAATTACCATAGGCTTGGTAAAGGATCAAACCTCCACCGCTAGGCGCAAGCATTATTCATTACTATCTAAGAGGTCTTTTTAAAGGGTTGTGGGGTGTAGGTGTAAGATAACATATAATGGAAACGAAAACGGATGGGATACATTTGGGTGGCTTTGGGTGAATTTGGAGTGGAAGGGTTAGCTAATTATTTACACGAATACACTTTGGTTTGGTTGCTAAGCCAAGACTCGGACGAAGATATACAAACTCTACACAACTCTACATCAATCTCTTTCTTTTTCTTTTCTATTTTTCTCTTTTTTTGAATAACATAATACATCACAACATGGGGTTTATAACACGTACCCCTACACTTGAGCTTTTACATGCTCGATATTTACAATCTAACTAATGACCCGATTTGAGGTGGATCAAAATAACATGGAGATCATCTAACAAACATATGGGGGTATTGACTTAACTTTTCTTCCCCATTCTTCTGCGAAATAAATACTACCATGAATCCCAATCGTCCCAAAACAGTATTTACAAGGATAAGGACTTAGCAACCGTGTACTCAATAATTAACTTGGGTTAAAACAATAATGTACTAAAAGCGAGTACATACAAGGTAGGCTAAGGCGATTTGGGTGTAACAATTGGTTTAAGGGTGACAATGCTCTTCATTAATAGTCCGGCTTAACCAGAAAATTATGAGAACCGTGAAAAAGGATAGGCTCGGAGGGTTGTACTAGGGGTATCCTGCACTAAAGGTGAGTGCATGGCAAGGGTGTGGGATAGTTATATGATCGGTGTGACCATCATAACAATTACAGGTTTAAAAGGTTAGGAAGGCTTGATCACGGTCTAACATAATTCTAAAAGTTGAAGGAAGATTATTTTTGTATTTTTGTATTTTATGGAAAGCAAGTAAATCATATAATTGAGAGGTGGGTTGGTTTTAGCTAATTAAACTAATAATAATCTAAACTAATGGTGATAACAATAAGATAAAAGATTATGTCTATTTAATCATGTATTACTCCCTAGATTGCTTCTCCTAGTGTTGTTGCCTTGTCACCCTTGTGATGATCTGTGTAACTATTTCCTAAAGCATGAACGAATTACACACCACCCCCCCCCGCCGTCTACTTAGTATGCCGCTAGAGCAACGCACATGCAAGGATATTAGAAGACTAATACAACGTCCCCTATTAGTTTACTAAGTGCATGTAAAATACATTAAAAGTAGATCAACCATATTAGGGGGCAAGGTAGTATGAAGACTGTTACCCGATGGTATCCTTTCTACACAATCACGTTTCCTTAGACATATCAACAACGATTATAGACAGAAAGCTGGTTTTCTAAGACCTAACGTGCACATCCATCACAAGAAGCAACATCACTAAGATCTACATTCTAGGTTTCATACAATCATAAATAAACACAATAAACGAGTTTAGCAATCATGTTAAAGATAAAGCAAAATAATAGTCAATAACACATAGACATATTGAATGATTAAGAAAACTTACTTGATAAAAAACATGAATTGGAAGAGGTACAATAGGGTTTTTAGGCCCTAAAATCGTCTCCTACAGCTGCTAAACGAACTAGGGTTCGTACCCTCTTTTTATTCTAAAGTTACACACTGAAAACCCTAAATTCGGGTTTGTATATATAAGAAAATCGACGCGACGGCGTCGCGTTTTAGTCGTGACGCCGTCGTAAAATGAATCTTCTAGATATGCGTTTGAGTCGGTGCGAGCTGACGCCGTCTTGAAATGTGTGACGCCGTCACTCGATGAGTTGCGACGACGTCTAGTATAGCATATGACGCCGTCTCCAGGCTCTGTGAGCACAAATCTTCAAGAGTCTTGGTGTTGGTCCGTAGTCTTGTCCGTTTCTTCTCCAAATGAGCCCAAGTCACGTGTAATTCATCCAAATGTCTTCCAAATGAGAAATACCTAAAAAGGAACGATTAAGTACCTATTTTGGGCAAATTGCAAACGATTTAAGGGTTAAAAAACGACCCTAAAAAGTGTATAAAATGACACCTCATCAAATACCCCTACACTTGGGATTTGCTTGTCCTCAAGCAAATGGGCTTTTCTATCTAGACAATAACAATATGAGGGGTCATTTTACCTACTCTTTAAACATATTCTACAACACAACTTTCTAGACCTCGTAATTAAAAGCACGGAAAGTATATACTAGCACCTCACATAAGTGTTTGGGATTCTCTCTTTCACTCGGGTGTATAATAAATTATAACATATGGGGGAAACAGAAAATCACACTCATTACCTGTCATAGCATATAAATTACCATAGGCTTGGTAAAGGATCAAACCTCCACCGCTAGGTGCAAGTATTATTCATTACTATCTAAGAGGTCTTTTAAAGGGTTGTGGGGTGTAGGTGTAAGATAACATACAATGGAAATGGAAATGGATGGGATACATTTGGGTGGCTTTGGGTGAATTTGGAGTGGAAGGGTTAGCTAATTATTTACACGAATACACTTTGGTTTGGTTGCTAAGCCAAGACTCGGACGAAGATATACAGACTCTACACAACTCTACATCAAACTCTTTTTTCTTATTTTCTCATTTTTTTAAGTAACATAATCATAACTTGGGGTTTATAACACATACCCCTACACTTGAGCTTTTACATGCTCGATATTTACAATCTAACTAATGACCCGTATTGAGGTGGATCAAAATAACATGGAGATCATTTAACAAACATATAGGGGTATTGACTTAACTTTTATTCCCCATTCTTTCGTAAAATATACTACCATGAATCCCAATCGTTCCAAAACAGTATTTACAAGGATAAGGACTTTAGCAACCGTGTACTCAAATAATTAACTTGGGTTAACACAATAATGTACTAAAAATGAGTACATACAAGGTAGGCTAAGACGATTTGGGGATAATGATTGGTTTAAGGGTGACAATGCTCTTCATTAATAATCTGGAATCCACTAGAACATTACGAGAACCATGAAAAAGGATAGGATTGGAGGGTTGTACTAGGGGTATCTTGCACTAAAAATGAGTGTATGGTAAGGGTGTGAGATAGTTATATGGCCGGTGTAACCATCATAACAATTACAGGTTTAAAACATGGGGTTAATCCTAATGCCTCTTATCAAGCAAATCCCAACACTTACTATGCGATCTCTGGATGCATCACAAAAACAAGTTCTATAATTTAATATACTATCGATGCACTCTCATAATCCTAAAGTAACCGATACCAATGTTCCAGAAAAGGCGACAAAACCACGCATACACCTTCGTAATGACGGAATAGACACACATGATTGCTCACTCCTTAACTCGAACAAGCTAAAGGTATAATATCTAAGGGCGAACCTTAAAATTTGGGGGTGGAACTTGAGGGTTTTTGTGCTAGTAATATCAATTCCTATCCATGAGACGCTATTAATACTCGGTTTTCGTTGGTATTTGTCATAAATTTTTTTAAATTTTGGTCAAAATTACCTTTTATGCTATGTTTTGATATATCACCCATCATTTTAAGGACAAAGCAAATGGCAAATGAAAGAATAGTTTCTAAGGCTTATTTTCCCCCACACTTAAGTTAAACATTATCCCAATGTTCTATAGAAGTACCCGTAAAAATGATTTAAAAGGAAAAGAAAACAAGGAAAAGAAACTAGTACTCCCCTGGTTTGCTCAATAATGGAGAAGAAACATGCGATAACTGGTTAAATCATCCTCCAAGAATCATCCACTGAAACTTCCAAAGAACTTCCAAGCTTCTTCTCATCAAATATAACCTATAATCAAAGACAAAGACAACTATACCAAGCATAAAATGTGCGATATAATAATATACAATGTGAAATTAGGGTTGAATCTATAAAGTAGTAAAGATAGGATGAGAGAATTATTAAACTCATTGGTTATGCAGGTTTATAACAGAAGAGTACATACTTTAAATGTTATACAAGTTTTATTTTTAAAAATAATTAAAAACTTTAAGTTTTCTAGACCTGGGCGTTTGACGCCGTCAGGAATATCTTGACGTCGTCACAGATGTCGTGGTGACGGCGTCACGTGTAAATCGTGACGCCGTCTCCACATTCTGTGAAAACAAAATTTTTGTTTTTGATGAAAAATTTCCTGCACTTGATTCCATAGGTTAATTCCTATACAAATAGCTGCATAAAACTTGAGATTTGACAATTTACTCATATGACTCGAAACTGACGCAGATTAATCTAAATAATTTATTTAACATGCTTGAACTTGGTTCAAAAACTGGATAAATTCCCCTACACTTATTATTTGCAAAATACCTTTGATTGAAATTAAGACGAGGTTAAAAACAAAACAAAGCATGATTACAAGATTGGGGTTCGAACATGATAGAATAAAATGAAAAGAATAAAACACATGACACTCCTAATGTGCGGGAAAATTAAAATTAGGTTGCCTCCCAAGAATTACTTTTCTTTATTTACGAGTCTTGTAGCTAGACTCGAGGTCACATGTTTTTACGTGACTTCTCCTTCATCATCCATCCCAGTTACATATTCGGGTCCAAGTTCTAAGCACTCCTTATAAAATCCTAATATTTTGCTCATTACATACTCCACTCCTCTTCTCTTGTCTTCCTCGTTCCTGAGGTAGACTCATTTCGCGTGCTCTTTTTCTAAGTCCGACAGTGAGTTGTACTGTTCTATCATATGGGGCATCTTATAAGCAACTTCTTCGGTCCCATTAGTGAATCTTACAACACCTTCGGGTGAGTCATGAGTCATGTTGGATATTTCCACAAAAGGTTTCCCTAGTACTACTTGTGACAACCTAGGGTCTATAATTGAACTAATATCCCCAACAATCATAAAGTCTACGATATAGGTGAAGTTTCCTACGAAGACATGCATTCCCTTGATCCTTCTTGTGAAATTGCTAATTCCTCTATTCAAGTTTTCTCTAGGGTTAAGTTTTCTCCTTATGATCCAATTATACATCATTCGGATCATGATGTTTAGAGGAGAGTTAGGGTCAATGTAGGCTTTTTCCACATTCACATGCCCAATGTTACATGGTATTTTAAGGTTTGATGGGCACCCTTCCGTGATAATGGGGTTCCTTAAAAATATCGAAGGGATCGGGCCATACATAAGGTATTTGTGATATGCTAACTCATTCCTAGTTGGGAACATGTCAAAATATTCAACTCCTACTCCTTCGGTTGTTGTATTCCCTTCCTCTTCAGGTCCATCTTAGTGAGAGTCATTATTCTTCCTAATTATCTCAATAAACATGACTTTTCCATCGTCCCCCTTTGTGCAGATGACCTTGGCGTCAGATGATCGAGGAACCAGTCCGAGTGATTCAAAGAATGAATTGAATTTGAGGACTTTTTCGGTGATGAACGGAACTGACGGATCAGGCGGTGTGGAGGGGTTAACATGGATATTTTCTGGGCTGCTCTTTTCTTCTTCCTCATTCTCATTTGCTTTTTCATCATAGGAGTCACTTTGTTGCTCGAAATGGATTGTGACGGTGTTGATTGAACTGTGGGTATGGTTTGAACTGAGGAGATACTTAATTTTAGGTTCTTAACAGTGTCACTAGGTAGTGTACCCGCTATTTGGTCGGTGATGGCTTTCAACACTGTGTCAATTTTGTTGGTCATCTCACTTTGTTGTTGTTTGAAATCAGCTTCAAACTTGGACAATCTAGCGTCTTGAGATGCCATAAAATTGGATACCAATCCTTTAAGGTTTGATTGATTGTTAAATCTTTGAGGATTGTTGTTGAAAGAACGTTTTGGGATTGAACCGTTGGGTTGGAACCGGTTAGGTGGGTTTGAAAAATTATTTTGAGAATTTTGGGGTTGTCTCCACCTAAGGTTTGGGTGACTTCTCCATGATGGATTGTAGGTGTCACCAAGATTGTTTTGCTCTGGCTTGAAAGTATACCACTTACCTCCCGCTTCATCGGTATGTAAGAATGCGTATTCAACAAAGGCTTGTTCAGGATCTTCCATGCAATATTGAGTTTCGTGAGGACCACTGCAGACCTCACATGAGGTAGTGATTTTGTTTACTTGAGTAGGTTGTGTCGGAGCAAGATAAGCTTCCATCAAGCGTTGGACTTGATTTTCGAGCTCGATGAGACATCGATCGGATGTACCCGGGACATCTTGAGGCAAAGCGATTGCCTTAACCGGCTTAGCAGAATCCCTTGGGTCATTCCAACTTTCATTTTCATAGAGGGCGAGGTCCTCTAATAATGCCCAGGATTCTTTAGCGTTTTGGTCATGAAGCTTACCACCAGGCGATTGGTCAATGGTTTGTCTTGTGACGGGATCGACATGGTCATAAAAAATTTAGACTTGGAGCCAAAGGTCGATGCCATGATGAGGGAATTTTTGTAGTAAGTCCTTGAAATGATTCCATGCTTCAGATAGGGATTCTTCATGATGTTGTTGGAACATCAGGATATCATTGCGGAGTTTTGCGGTCTTTCCCGGTGGAAATAATTGAGCAAGGAATCGGGTAGTAAGATCCTCCCATGTGGTGATGGATCCTGCCGGAAGACGTTCAAGCCAATTGCTAGCTTGATCGCAAAGGGAAAATTGAAATAAACACAGGTGCGTTCTTTCCTTGTTTTCACCGTCAAGGTCAAGTGAGTCCACAAGTTTAAGGATATCCTTGAGGTGTTGGTTTGGATCCTCAGACCGAAGTCCGTGGAACGAGCATCCGTTTTACACCAACTGGATGGTGTCGGATCGAAGAGGTACCACGTTGTTCCCTATGGGGAGCTCAATGATATTCCTGTAGCCCTCGTGGCTAGGTTTGGAGTACTCTCCTAGAGTGCGGATAGGATTCTCGTCTCCCATGGTGGTTGACGAGAATGAGTTACGAAACAGATAACACGAAGAAAAGATAGACTATGAGAAAGCTAATATGCGGAAATTAAATCTTACTTGAAAGGATTCAAGCAAGTAGAACTAAGCTAAACTATGATCAAAACCTAACTATTTCCCACACAGCGGCGCCAAAAACTTGATGCGGTTGTCGTAAGGGACTTCTACAAGAAGTTTTACAGACTCCTTGTGGCAAGTGTACATAACCGTTTGTATATGTAGTAGTTATAGGAAAAGTCTAGTAGGGGTTTATTAGCGTCTCTAGGGGTAATGGGTGGGAAGTTTGATCTTCGGTATTCTATACTGATCTAGGGGTTGAGAGACGATTCTTTTTTTTGTATTTTTATATTTTATAGAAAGTAGTAAAATCATATGGTTGAGAGATTTGGTTTGGTTTTAGTTTTTAAACTGAATATAAAACTAAGCTACTGGTGATAACAATATAATAAAAGATTGTATTCATTTAATCATGTATTACTCCCTAGATTGCTTCTCCTAGTGTTGTTGGTTTGTCACACTTGTGATGATCTATGAAATTATTTCCTAAGTCATAAACGAATTACACGAACCCGCCGTCTGTTTAATATTCTATTAAGGCAACGCGCAAGTAAGGTAGTATGAAGACTATTACAAGGCCCCTAGGAGTATATTAAATGCATGTGAAATATATTAAGAGTGGATCAACCATATTAGGGGGCAAGGTAGTATGAAGACTGTTACCCGATGGTATCCTTTATACACAATCATGTTTTCCTAGACATATCAACAGCGATACAAACAAAAGCTGGTTTTCTAAAGCCTAACATGCACATCCATCACAAGAAGCAACATCACTAAGATCTACATTCTAGGTTTCATACAATCATAAATGAACTCAATAGAAGGCTTAGCCAAGCATGTTAAAGATAAAGCAAAAACAAATTAGAATCACACAACAAGACATATTGAATGATTAAGATAGTCTTACTTGATTAAAACATGAATTAAAGGAAGTACAATAGGGTTTTGAGGCTATAATCTGCCACGAACAGTTGCCTTAAACGAAAACTAAGGAGTTCGTCCTAAAGTTGTCGAATTACAAATATTTCTTTTACTCTAAAGTTACACACTTAAAACCCTAAAAATAGATTTGTATATATAGACAAATCACCGAGACGGTGTCACATTTTAATCGTGACGCCGTCATGAGTAGAATCTTCTAGATCTGCGTGCGAGTTGGTGCGTGCTGACGCCGTCATGAAATGTTGTGACGTTGTCACTAATTGGGTTTTGACGTCGTCGTGTAAAGTTGGTGATGCCGTCTTCAGGCTCTGTGAGCATAAATCTTCAATAGTCTTGGTGTTGGTCTGTAGTCTTGTCCGTTTCTTCTTCAAATGAGCCCAAGTCATGTGTATTTCCTCCAAATGCTAAATACCTGAAAAGAAACGATTAAGTACCTATTTTGGTCATAAATGCATGATTTAGGAGGTTAAACGATCCCGAAAAAGTGTATAAAATAACACCTCATCAAGAGATATCTTATTAAATGCAAAGCCGTAGTCAGTCAGCTATGATCTCATCCATAGGACTTTAGCACAACATCCCGACATGGTAATGTATTCAGCCTCTGTGGTTGAGATAGCAGTGCTTTTCTGCTTCTTCGATAACCAGCTCACTAACTTATCCCCAAGAAACTGAGCACTTCACGACGTACTTCTACGTGTATCCTGACAACCTGCATGATCCGCGTCTACATAGGCCGTTAGTGCCATAGCGGTATCCTTTGGATACCAAAGACCCTAGTTAATGGTGCATCTAAGGTATCGAAAGACCCGTTTAATTGTCTCAAGGTGCTTTTTGTAGGCTTAGCCTGATACCTAGCACACATGCATACGTCTAATACAAGGTTAGGTCTACTGGCAGTGAGATACATTAGGGAGCCGACCATACCTCGATATCGTGTTTGGTAAACTAGAATCCCTAAGGGGTCATCATCTAGTTTTAATCGACCCACCATTGGTGTATCTACAGGGTCAGACGTATCCATTCCATATTTTATTAAAATTTCTTGAGCATATTTAGATTGATTAATGAAGATGCCTCTGGGACATTGAGAAACTTGTAATCCTAAGAAAAATGACATTTATCTCATCATGGACATCTGAAATTTTGAACTCATCTAATTTGAAAATAGGTCACAGTCTTTAGGATCAGTTGAGGAAAATATGATATCATCTACGTATATTTAAACGAGAAGAATAAGTTTTCCTATTTTCCTGGTGAATAAGGTAGGATCAACGACACCTTTGGAGAACTTGTTATCCAGAAGAAACCTTGATAAGGTGTTATATCACGCCCTTGGTGCATGCTTTAAGCTGTACAAAGCCTTCTTTAGATGGTAGACGTGAGTAGGATGATCTGGATCAACGAAACCCTCTAGTTGACTGATGTAGACTTCTTCTTGCAGCTCGCCATTCAGAAATTCCATCTTGACATCCATCTGGTAGATGGTCATGTTTTTGCCGGCGACGTTTGTAATGAATATTCTGATAGCCTCGATTCGTGCAACCGGTGCAAATGATTCTTCGAAGTCAATCCCCTCTTCTTGTCGATATCCTTTAGCTACTAATCGTGCCTTGTTCTTCAGAACATCACCATACTTATCAAGCTTGACTTTATAAATCCACTTGAGAGCGATTATCATGACATAGTCTGGTCGTGTCAATAATTCCCATACTTGAAGTCAATCAAACTCGTGAATTTCTTCTTGCATAGCTTCAAACCAGCAATCTTCGGTCATGACAGACTTGAAATTTTTGGGTTTGACTTTTGACAGTACATAATTGTAGAAGCACCACAAAGCATCGGTGGCTAACTATTTCTGGGTGGATATCAGATAAGAGGGATTACCAATTATATTCTCCATTGGGTGATCCTTTGTCCATTTTTTGAGGTAATTACGTGGTTGAATTACTTGGTCAGATTCAGCTGCACTAACATCCCTTGATGATGACTCAGCATAACTCAGTTCAGGAGCAAATACGTTTTCAAAGGGACCGTCGACAGCTTGAGTAAAAGGGTTGTCGTCAATAATACGGTCAACTGCAACACCTTGAAGTGAGATAGGAGGTTGTACTTCTGAAGATGACGGTAAATGACTTGTTGAAGGTGCATCTTGATCTATTGTTGTAGACGAAGGTGTACCGGCTGAAAAAACTGGAACTTGAACTGCTGGATCAGGAGGTACCGATTGTTCAATACTAGGGGTTTCAAAGTGCTCATCGAACATCGGTTGAAATAAAATCTCCAACTCTTTATTAGTAGGAGGTACATAAGGAGCTGCAGGGACCGATTTTGGTACGAGCCCTGAACTGATTTGTCCAGGCGTCAACAAACTAGGCTAGGGTCCTGTACTGATGTGCACATGAGCCATGTTTAGTTACCAGCAGTCGGGGAAGGAGACATACATCTGAACGCACAATGAGTACACATGATGAAGTTCATGTCTTTTTCTTAATTAAGGTCATTCCAGGAAGACTAACGTCATAACCGCAGAGAAAATCCATGTTTTAACTCGTGGATTTTGGTGTACTATTCCAACTACATGGGGGAAGAGATGTAAGAAATAGTTTCTGATGATAAAAGAGGTACACAATGGTATGATGATTCCTCTAGATAGTCAGTGTCTTGCAAGAAGAAATGTGTACATCCGAGACTTAGTTGACTTTGGTGTTATCATTTCGGCTACTTGGAGGATTTAATTGTCTACATCCAGGACTTAGCTAACCTTGGGTGTTACAAAAATATCATCATTATCCTAAAGGAAGGAATGCGCACGTCCGGGACTTAATTGGCTTTGATGCTACGATTTTGACTTCATAAATGGGATAAAGTGTGTACTTCGGGTTTCTGGGCTTCATACAAAAAGTCTGGTTGCATCTCTTCATCTACATGGGGGAAGAGATACCTTAATACTGTTAGTATGCATTACTTGAGCTTTTAGTGGGAAGAAATATGAGAAGAATTATTCAAGCATGAGATAATATGTTGCTGATCCAGTTAATGTTTCCCCAAACAATTAATCACTAAGCTTATTATCAATGGAGCAATATTTGATGTGGTTTCCTACTAATTCTGTTATGTACTTAATTCTTCTAATCTTGAAAGAAAGCTTTGTGAAGGTCCTTATAAACAGGATCTGAATGAGCCTTGAATGACTTATAGTCCTTTGAATAAATCCAAAGATACTATAGGAGACAATGACTGTGAATATAAATATTGACGCGGAATATCAATACTTATACCAAGACGAACACAAGAACAAATACTAAAATTGCTATTACTATTACTATTTGATTGTGAATACTCAATCAACTGATGTGTTTACAATACTATTCTATGTTCCTTTTATAGGCTTAAGGAACCCTAAACGCGTTAAGAGATAATGCTTATCTCTTCCTAAATCAACGCTAATTGATAACTATTACTAAAATTACAACAGACTTAACTGTCTGACCAAGCAGTATTAACTTTAATACTGCCAGACTTAAGTTAATGCTGGCAGACTTAACTTGCTCTACCAGACTTAACTTCTATACTAACAGTACTAACTATTTCTATCAGTACTAACTATAACTAACAGACTTAACTTTAATACTAACAGTATTAAGTCTGTTTACAATATTTTCCTAACAATCCTCCCCTAACTTGATCTTCATTCATGAATTCCAAGTTTCTTCGTATTTTGGCTTCCCTTTGAGCTTTAAAGGATTGTCTTGAACTTCTGTCTTCAAAATAATATGTCTTTAAGTCTTCAAATCTTGACAGCAACTAGTCTTCAAAGCTTTTCATCAATCCATTGTATCAGCAACATTGACAATTTTGTACATCAAATCATAAAGTTTCAGTCTATTCTCATCACTTCCAGGTGTGTTAACTCCTGTGAGAGGTGAATCATTGAAAATTTTAAATGGATTTGATATCTCTTTACCAGTTAGCCATTAACTCTGGAGTAGTCAGTTCTTTGGCCACCAGAAAGGTGTATGTCCATGGTCAACTGAAAACCATTTCAACTCTCAGTACTTGAAACATTGGTGAGTTGAATACCATATGGTTTTTGGCAAACCATTACAGCCATCAACGGATTTGATATGCCTTTACCTGTAGCCGTTTGCTCAGGGCTAGTCAATCCTTTGGCACCTAGAAAAGGTAAATTCCATGGTGGATTGATAATATTGGCATTTATTAATTCAACACTTGATCCAGCCACCACATTTTAGACTAAACTAGGATTAAAAAGTTGACCAAATGTTATTGTTATCTATAAATATATAGCTTGATTACGTCAAATGTAAACAACTTCGAAACATGGAGTTATTCAAAATCAAGTTTATAAGTTTTGATTTGTAATCGTAAGAAAACTTCTGAGCGCTATACGTGTTTCCTTATATGTTTAAAAAAAAATAAGAAGTAGAAAAAATATCAAAAGCGAGCTCCAACTAAAGCTAATTCTATGGGGTGAATCACACTCACATGAACCGACACGCTTGAATGCCAACTAAAACACGACTTACATCCGATTTTAAGTCGCAAAGATTTTGGTGTTACTTTTTGATGCGTGCAACCTCTAATTATATTTTTGTGGTAGTTTCTTTTTTTACGGGTGCAACTTTAGTACTTATATTTAAAAAGGAAAATATGTGCAACACTCTTCAATTGAAATCTTAGATTATATTCTCCCTGCATACTAATTGAGTGATTGGTTGCATAATCAATAAAGCTTACTCAAAGTTTTTTTTTCAACTGCCAAAATGACTCAAGTTTTAATATTGCCAAACTTAAATATAATTTATAAGGAAATTAATAAAAGAAAATATATTTTAGAGATGTCGTAAAAGGGTTTGAACATGCATCAATTACTTGATCTTTAATAGTAATCGCACTCCATAAATTTAACTTTTCCTAACTAAATTTATATAGAATAAACTGATAATCAAATTATATAGTTTTTTCCTTTTAGTTAAATGAATGTTTAAAAATTTCACAATGTTAGAACAACATTTAAACTTAAATGATATATTTATTGAAAATAAAGTTTAAATGATCTTAGTGAAACTTAAATAGTTTTTGTAGCTAAAATAAAACTTGAGCAACTTTAATGATATTTGTGTTATTTCAGAAATTCACTCAAATCTCATCCATCATCCATTATCATTACGAGGTTTAGCCCAGGCAGAATAGTTTTAATTTGGGGGCTTCAGTGGTATAGGGCCAAATTCTACCTAAATTATTTTTTAATACACACCCATGGCCCAATATAAAAGCAGTTTTTCGCTTTTATGATTATAACGAGTAAAATGTTGTCCGCGTGTTGCGATAGGATTATTTTTATTTGTTTTTCGGAGATAATTGATAGTTGAATTATCAAGCATTGGTAAATGAGGGACAGTAACAATTGTGTTTTAATGATTTTTTAAAAAAAACTTTAGGCTATTCTTTAAAATTATCATGTAAGTTAATGGCGTGTTTTGCAAAAAAAAAATTGTTTTTTTCTTTTTCTAAAAACATATATTAAAAATCAATTTTTTTTATTTAAATGACTGTTACGCACCGTTCTGAAACATATTAATATTGAGCTCCTTTTATTCGTAATGCAGAAGCTTTTATGTCGGTATATTTTTCATTAAAAAAATCGATACGTGTTTGTTAGATATTTAATAAATAAAGTTTGTTATATAAAAATGTCGCAAATAAAAATGTCGTAAATATTAAACTTCGACATTTTTAATAAAATGGTACGCACGTCAGAAGCATATAATTATTTGGGTTGTTTTGTTCGTAATCTAGAGGCCTTTATGTCAGTATATTTCTCATCTAAAAAATCGCTACGTATTTGTTAGATATTTGATAAATAAAGTTTGTTATATAAAAAGTCGTAAATAGTAAAAACTTGATGGGCTTTTGTCTAATTTTCTTTTCTAACAATAATATTTGACTCGTTTTATTCGTAATTTAGAGGCCTTTATGTCAGTATATTTCTCATCTAAAAATCGCTACATATTTGTTAGATATTTGATAAATAAAGTTTGTTATATAAAAAGTCGTAAATAGTAAAAATTTGAAGCTTTTGTGTAATTTTCTTTTCTAATAATCTTTTTGGTTGGGCTTTATTGGGCCACTCATTGGGCTAACTGATAATCCGCTGAGTTTTTGTCCGTTAGTTTAACGCTGTGTAACACTTAGATGTTTGATAAATAAAGTTTGTTATATAAAAAGTCGTAAATAGTAAAAACTTGAGAGGCTTTTGTGTAATTTTCTTTTCTAACAATCTTTTTGGTTGGGCTTTATTGGGCCACTCATTATTGGGCTAACTGATAATCCGCTGAGTTTTTGTCCGCTATTTTATCCTCCTAGGCAAGGTCTCATGTTCGAGTCTTGTCTAAGGGCGATAGGAGTTTCCTCCCGCGTGTATAAAGGGAAGGGTGCCATTGCCTTCTGGGCTGGACCCAACCTGGTTGTGTGGGCTCGCTACGCCTTTGGGCTAGGGGCCATGTAGCCACAAATTGCCGTTCTAAAAAAAAAAAATGTAACGTTCTTTAGGATGTATAAAAATTCTGGATTTCGAGTCGCACACTTGCGATGATCCAAAGTTTCTGTTTATATATGATTATAATCCATATATAAATCAAGTACTGAATCCATCGAACAAGAATTACATGTCACATTTACGATGGCAAACAAGAAATACTGAATGAAAATGTCACAAAAATATTTTGTATAATAAATGAAAACTTTCAAAGTTTTTTACATAAAGTAAAAACTAAGTAATAGTAATATTGATTTTTTTTTCTTTCTTAAAGACGTAAAAAAAGTAAAGTGTAAATTATTTAAAACTTCTAAACAAATTATTCAAAATTGACTAATTTTCGTTTACAATGTTAGCCCGTATCTTTAGTATAGATTAGTCTCTTGGGCTCAAGCCCACTTCTAGAATAATTTTTGTACCAGTATATATGGTATTATGTTTGTATGGAACGAAACATGAGATTTACCCAACCTACACATAGGTTGGGTAAAGGTTGGGTAAATCTCATGTCTCGTTTCATACAAACATAATACAATATTTATTGGTACTCAAAGATTTTCGAGAAGTGGGTTAGATCCAGAGACTAATCTATATAAAGATACGGGCTAACACTCCTTACGCAGTTAGAGCGAGAGGACACCGAACCGCAATCAAAACTGGACCGAAACTCTCTTAAAAAAAGCTGAAAGGCAATACTTTGGGTGAAAATGACTGTGCAAAACTGATAAGCGATTGGTATATCTGAGAACCCGAACCTGACCAACAACAACTAAATCACGAACAAAGTGAATATCAATCTCAATGTGTTTCGTACGCTGATGTTGAACCGGATTGCAAGACAAATAAACAGCATTAACATTATCACAGTAGACAAGCGTAGCGGGAGTCAAAGGAGTATGCAACTTGCGCAATAAATTGCGCAACCAACAAGTCTCGGCAACAGCATTGATAACACCACGATACTCAGCCTCAGCACTAGAACGAGAAAGCGTCGGTTGACACTTAGAGGACCAAGAAAGTAAGTTGTTGCCAAGAAAAACGCAATAACCTGAAGTCGATCTCCGAGTAGTAGGGCAACCCGCCCAATCAGCATTGAATAAGCAACCAAATCTGTAGTAGATAAAGAAAATAACTGCAAACCATAATCCAATGTACCTCGAACATAACGTAAGATCCTTTTTATGAGTAGGAGGAATGCGGCTCCCGAGGATTCTGCATATAAAAACACACTGCTGAAACTGCATATGAAATATCTGGTCTGTAAAGTAAGATACTGTGAGATCCTGCAAGACTGCGATATAAAAGTCGATATCATTAAACGGATTCACCATCTTTCCTAGTTTAGTCTTAGTGTAATGGGAGGTGCGATGGATTACAATTAACCATATGTGCCCTGTCAATAATCTCAAAGGCATATTTCTTCCGAGATAAAACAACCCCGAAAAATCACGTGTAACCAATATACCTAGAAAATAATTAGGCGAACCCAAATCTGTCATAACAAACTCCTGATGTAATGAGATAATAATCTGCTGCAATAAACTCTCGAAAAAAGCTGTGAGAACAATATCATCAACATACAATAACAAGTAAGCGGTATTGGTCCCCTGTTTGTAGATAAATAAAGAGGAGTCACAACGACTATGAGAAAAACCAACCCGAGTAATATAAGATGCAAACTGCTGAAACCAAGCTCGGGGGCATGTTTAAGCCCATAGAGGGACCTCTGTAACAAACAAACATAATCTGGGTGAACAGAATCCCGAAATCCAG
This sequence comes from Tanacetum coccineum, assembly GCA_026074375.1. NCBI lineage: Eukaryota > Viridiplantae > Streptophyta > Magnoliopsida > Asterales > Asteraceae > Tanacetum > Tanacetum coccineum. The sequence continues at coordinate 12,495 of BQNB010050881.1, read as the reverse complement.
GAGGTTGATGCATATAAACTGTCTCGGAAAGATCACCATGTAAAAAAGCATTCTTGACATCGAGTTGATGATTCGGCCAATGTCGTGAAGCAGTCTAAATTCAGGACCAGGCCAAATCATGTACACTGTTTAACAACCGACTAAAAGTCTCCTCAACATCAACCTTCTTACTGTGTCTATCGTTCGCACCACAAGACGAGTTTGTAGTGCGATAAGACGTGCCATATGCCGAACTTGTGACGAAAAAGCCACATATACAACGCACAATATTGGTATCCGGTGGTCTAGGTACTAAAAGTCCTCGTTTTGTTTTTTTTATAAAAATAATGAGCCATTGTTTATTCATCACGCATAACATTTTGCCAGTTTGAATCACTAAACGCATCACGATAAGATTTTGGTAAAGGTGAAACCGAAGACACGTGTAAATTGAGACGCTCAGTGGGACGATTAGTCCCGACACAAAAACAGGTAACCATGGGGTGAACCGAGACTGGGTTTAGGTTTTCAGGTGGATCAGGAATTATAATAGGTGATTGAGCCACAGGTTCATTTTGGGTCGCGGCAAATTGAGTTGGGGTATTCATTTTTTTGTCCGGACAGTGGATGTAGATTGAGGGCGGTGAGTGGGCTTGATTGTCGATGGTGTGACTTGGGTGGTGAGGCGATAGATGGTTGGGGCGTGGTTTAGGTAATTGGTTGCATCAAGGTGGTGTTGGATCGGGGTGTTATGAATTAGAGTGATGGGTTCAGGTGGGAGTTGCACAGCGGGATTGGTGGGAATTGCTGGTGGGATAATATCGGGTATGTCATTTAAAAAGGTATAGGTAGGTGGTAAAGTGGGTTGAGTCGAGTCATAAGGAAAAACGGTCTCATAAAGGTAACATGATGAGAAATGATGGTCTTATTTGTTTTTAAATCAAGACAACGATACCCACGATGATTGGAAGCTTGTCCCAGATAGATTGAAGGTGTGGTGCGTGGTTTAAGCTTATGGTTGGTGTGAAGGTGAGGGCAACATAAACACCTAAAGGTACGTAAAAGGCTATAGTCAGGGTTTGTTCCAAACAAGCGGGTATAAGGTATTTCATTGTTAATGGAAGTAGAGGGTAAAAAGTTTAATAGGTGAGTAACCACATTAAGGGCTTCTACCTAAAACAAATGTTGGTGATTTGCTTGAAAAAGTAAAGTCCGAATGAGATTATTGATGGTACGAACCATTCGTACGGACTTACCATTTTGTTAGAATGTTTTTGGACATGAAAAGCGAAACTGTAAGCCTTTTTTGGTAAAAAGGGTATGCAGATTGCAGTTGTCGAATTCACCACCATGATCACACTGAAAGGATCGAATTTCACACTTAAACTAAGTATGAAAATAGTTAAGAAACAATAAAAATTTAGACAAAACATCGGATTTATTAATTAAAGGATAAGCCCAAACAAAGTGCGAATAATGATCCAGAAACAAGACATAGTATTTAAACCCCGAAAGACTCGGGATGTGTGAAGTCCATACATCCGAGTGAATAATGTCAAAACAAGAAGTAACAACTGTATCGGAACTCACAAATGGAAGCCTCACGTATTTGCCAAGATGACAAGCATGACAAAGAACGTGAGGTTTCTCCTTATTACACGAAATAAAAATACAAGACACAAGACGGCGTAACACGTCACCTCATGGATGTCCAAGACGATGGTGCCACGTATGCTGAATGACAAGAAAAACATGAGGAATCGGAGATGGAGCCGTGACCGGGTAAAGATCCCCCGTGCTATCGCATCGAAGAAGCACCCGACATGTCATGAAATCCTTAACAGAAAAGCCGAACGCATCAAATTCAATAGTGAAATTATTGTCACGAACAAACTGACAAACATAAATCAGATTTTTTTACATTATGGGGAGTAATAAGAACATTATTTAGGTGAAGGGATTTTAAGGGAGTTGGCAAGATACTATGGCCCGTATTAGTGATGGGTATAGAATGACCGTCACCAACCGAGATAGATGGATACATACATGTATTAAAAATTTCACTAAGACTAGAAACTGAATTATTAAGATGAGAGCTAGCACATGTATCCATATTCCAAGCACCACAAGCAGAATCCTGAAGAAGCTTAGTATTAAAGGTATATGGTAAGGTGGTCGCTTGACCCGAGAGAGTTGTGGTCTCGGTATTCTCAGGCTGAACAATAGGCTGACAAGTTGTACCATTGGGTTGGGCTGGTAATGGAAAACTCATTGGGCCTATTTGCGGTGATATGGGCTGATATGGGTGAACATTGAGCCTGACTTGGGCCTATTGTGATGCGAACACAGATGGGCCAGGCGTAGAGTAGTAATAATATGGTTGGGCTTGCGATATAGGTGGAGAAATATGTGGGCCTGCTTGGTAAGCCATAGGCATGGTATTCGTGGCCACAGGGTTAATTGATCCCCCAGTAACATTCAATGGTAAAGGCGTAGGACCATGAACACCAATATTCCCCAATTGATTTATCAATTTAAGAAAAAGATCAATTGTGTCAAGCCTAGTATATGGAATATGAGTAGGGTCTTGACCGGCATGATATCGATCACGTGTAACAGAAGGTTTGTTGGGTTTGTTGTTTAACTATATGAAATTCTTTAATAGTTTAAGGTGTGTCGTGTAACAGGAAGTAGATAAGAACACATGTAACAAGCTCGTGACTAAAAGCACGAACAACCGATTAACCAACGTGTGGATTAACCAACGTTTGGATAATTCTATATATGGGCTTGAGCCCAATACAAATACATAACAATTTACGGGGCTAACGGTAACATCTTTATATATGATTTGATTCTAAATTTATTAACCAAACACTCACAAAGGGTTTGATTATGATTTTGATTCTTATACTTGGTGTTAAAAAGTCTACAAGATCGATTAATCGTCGTTTAGGCGTTAATCGGCAACTTATCTTTTTTATTTATGCAAATCGGTCAATGGTGGTTAAGGTAGTCAATGATGGTCAACGGTGATCAAATTTACTGGAAACCTGCAAATTTCACCAGAAATACCATAAATTCGTTAGAAACTTGTTTTAATCACTTATGGTCGCTGTTTGTATCTATTATAAGTTGTTTTTATAAGGCAAGTTTTTCCAGGAATACCTAAAACTCAACAGAAATAACCAAAACAACACCGGAAATACCAAAAATTTACCGAAAATATCAACACGATTAATTAGGGGTGAGCAAAACGGACCGCGGACCAGACCGGACCGAGAAACCGACCCGAACCGGACCGACCGGACAAGACCGAACCTATTTCGGTCCGGTCCTCGGTCCATCCTTTTTCTTATTTTCGGTTCTCGGTCTGGTCAGTCCGGTCTGGTCCGGTTTGGTCTTACAAAAAAACCGACAATTGTGCTTTGTCGGATCGGATCGGACCGAAGACCGAACCGGATCGGATCGGACCATTTCGGTCTGGTGTTTTAGATAAAGTCGGTTTCGGTCCGGTCAAGTTTTGATCGGCTCGGTCCGGTTTTTGGACCGTGAGCACTCCTACGATTAATCATCGATTAATTTCGCCAAAACCAAATACAAGCTAAAAATTTTGATCGGCCAATTACCAATTTACGATTTTTGCAATCAAGCTTGTACCCATATCCTAAACACACCCTTTAATGAGAGTATAGTTTATCTATGAGATAGTTGTTCCTCTTAGAGGCCACGGTACAGTTGGAAAAAGTGGCGTTTTGGCACGAAAATGCCTCACGAAAACGCGAGGGCCACAATAGACTTGGTGTTTTCGTGTCTCGCGCCGGTAGAGCCAGCCCAAATGGTCGTGCCAAAACATCACACGAAAACGCGAGACACTGTACCGTGTCTCGCGTTTTCGTGTTTGGCGTTTTCGTGCATTAATTTTATTTTATTTTTAAATTTGAATAAGAGGTAACAGATAGAAATTTAAAGGAGATCAAAATAGCAGTTTTTTTGGTCTTTGGTACCCATTTTTTTCAAAAAATTACCCTATTAAAATCCTATAAAAACCCTCCTCAAACCTCTATTTTTTAACACACTTTTTTATATACAACACAAAAAACACTTGGGTCGAACGGTGCGAGAGACTACGAAGAAAAAACAAAAAACTTTGAGATAAGAGAGTTCACGACGACCTTCGACACGATATTGTGGAGCATTTGTGGAACCTTAATCAGTAGTTGTATGTTTTTTTATTGTTGAATTTTTAATGTATTGTTTTTTTATTAATGAATTTTTAATGTAGTTTAAAAAAAATATTGTTGTTGTTGTTGAAAAAAGAAATAAAAAAAAGTGGGGTCACTATAACACCAGAAATGTTGGTATTAACCAGGAAGCCTATTTTTGGTGTTTTCATGTGTTTTGGTGTTATGGAAAAAAGTGGTGATGTGGCACCACTTTTGCACGATAGCACGAGAACGACGGCTCGACTGTACCTGGAGCTCTTAAAAATTAGAGGATATTTTATCTTTTAGTAATGGTTATTGTGATGTTATCACAACTTTCATTTATGAGCTCCGTCGTTGATATCCAACAAGGTTTTTAACCCGCGCTTCGCTGCGGAGCGCGGGTACTAACTCTGACTTTTGAAACATGAAACACCTTCACATCCAAACATGTATAGCTTCATATAGATAAAGTCCAAACCTTTATATACAACATAGCACATAATACAAACTTTTTGTCAATGCTAGCGAAAGCCGCCAATTAGAAACAAAAATCTTAACTCAGAAGTATACATTCTATACATATAGAGTTCTTTTGTTCCTTTTCACGTCATCTTTTCAACTCTCCCTCTACTGTTTTTGAGCACATTCTGCCATAAAATCTCGTTTCAAATCTGCCTCATATTACTATTTTGATTCTGTTGGAAAACTTAAATCCATACCTGAAATATGCTCCACCGAGACCTAAACCTTCGAAAATATACACAAATAAGCTGTCAAACCTGTTACCAACCTTTATACACAGTTGGAAAACATACCTCATGGTCTCTATCATTCCGGCTATGTTTAAGTTGGAACACGTACCTAATTAGCGAAAATTGGAACACGTACCTCATGATTAGCAGCCTCGACGACAATTTTCGCTAATCAATAATAATTGGAACACATTAATTTTCTGCGCGTTACGAAAACTTTAAATAACACAACACGTCTTCATCAAAACTGTTTTTTGATTATCTGCTCAAGTCAGGGTAAAAGAGCATTTGTTTTACGCCAAAATCAACTAACCCTCTGTCTCATACACGTTTAATGTCGTTTGGGCTAACTGGTGTTGGTACTAATTAATAAGCAGTTAGGGAGTTGCCAGTTAAAACTGCTTTTCTAAGTGTAATTCCATCACCACTTATATCCTCTAATACACATAGGTCCACAACTAAACAACCCCTAGTATATTTCTTATATCATAAGCAAATAAGCAAACTCGCACGCCGTCAATTGCTTCATATTTTGCTACAAATGATAACAGTACATGCTAAAAACACAGTTTCCCTTTTAATCTCTAACAAACATCAAGCAAAAAGCTATCACTACATTCTACAAACAAATAAAAGACACTCCAATTTTCTTTTTAAAAGCCGACTTACCAATATTCCGCGGCTCTTGGTACTTGAAGATACTGTAATTTACCCTGAAAAAACAAATGAGCAGAAATTGAGACAATTTAACATTAAATAAGAAAAAAATGATGCAATATAAGAAAACGTGGGTACATTATCAGAAGTTTGTATCCGAAAAGAAAGCACGGTCATCGAATACTCGTACTCCTTATTTGTCTACATTTGCACACACTTGTCCACAGCAAGAGCTTCCGCAAGCTGCTTTCGACTATGGCAGACGTTGGAAGCTTGAATCTTGGCCTCATCTGATATGGCTCGTTTGCCGGCACAGACTCATTAGGTAGCGTAAATTTTCTCGCTTCCCATTACCTCTGCCGGATCCAGAAGCATAGATGCATCACACCCCAGCACTATATTCCATCAGTATGGCAATTAAACCTAAAGTCTAACAACACATATTTCTAATTATCGTGCATTTCGATGTAACTAATGGATTCAGGTAGCAACAATTCACAATAAAACATTTCCTGCAGTATCGTATAAAATTTTCGCTGATCCACCACATGAAAATACTCGGCATGTTGCATGGCAACGAAGCCGCATACTGAAAACATTTTGATCAGATTAGAAAGGTCTTACCTTCTAGGCAATAAACAATCCCAAAAAACCATTTATATGTAGCATTTTAAATACGCAACAAAATACCATCATTTTCAATTGGTAAGCCGTTTCTTTATGCATTCCTAAACGACCCCTATAAGCTAAAGTTTCAGTAAGCAATTCATTAACATTCTCTTTATAAGTGGTTTGAATAAGTAACCCGAAAAACCCCTAAGAGATAAGATTTATGACGCCATTTGCTTAGTAATAATTAAACATATTGTATATCAATTCATATGAACCGACCTTTCTTTTCCCATGGTAGCCAAAAGACATGCACCCGTGCGTTTTATATGAACACATATTAAAGAGCAATTGTAAATAAACAGAGCTAATCCATACCGTATTACGACAGCAGCCAACAGCCGAAATGACAGACATGTCTTATTCGATTCCGCCGCCTTTGCTCTTGTTGCATTAATCGTATCACCGAACCGTATATTCACACTACCAATAATTCTCAGCTTTGAGTATTTCCTATCACCCCATAAACGAAAAGTGCCAAAGTTGAACGGTGATAGTCGTTGACTGTATACAGTGCAGGTAAAATGAAAAAATGTTACTTGATGTGCCGCATCGCGAATCAATCTAGTCATTTTTTATGTATGCCTCCAACGCGCATCCTGGTACACATGAAAGGAAAAATAACGCGGTTAGTTTTTTGTCATCATATTACCTGTTGCAGAAGTTTCTGAACATACGACGTTGGTGGTCATGCTCTCAACAATGTCTGTAGTTGGGGTGTCTTGGGAGGTGTCAAATGCGGCTTCCATTGATGAATCCTGCTACAAAAAAACAACTAACAACATTTAGCGAAAAGAGTAAATATAAAACATGTTAGAAACATCATATATTAACAGAAAGCGACTTTTTGTTATTCATAATTTGATCTTAAGAAATGATTTCTTACCTTTTTGGCCATTGATGCTGATAAAAAGCTATCACACTTGATAACATTTATAAGCTTATCAAGTTAAGCCTAATGTCTTTTGAAAGCCCACATCAGACCCGAGCCATTTCCTTTTTACTGCAAAAAACAACTCGTCACAGCAGTATCTACGACATCTGGATGTGATTTAATGTACCATTGCAATTCAGCTAGCGGGACCTGGAATTTATATCATATTTATTGCATTAGATAAAGTAGTCTAACGTCATGCAAATTTACTATTTAGAGTGCTTGGTGTACTCAAAGCAATTACAATTCGTACACGTCTACTATCTATGAGTTATTTTTTATGTGACTGGAAAGCATCACCGAGTCAACAGGTCTAGTATCCGACTATATACACAAAAAGCATACCAACCTAATCTTCTTCTGTCTTATGCTATAATTGTATATCACTAAAATGCTACTCATAGCATACCGTAGAAATGAGTTTGATTAATGTACCTTTGTTAAAGTGCACCAAGCGGCTCAGTTTCAACCTTAAGCTACCCCGTCACAGAAGCACCTACCACTGTTAGAAACAGATCAAGTGAAGCCAACAACATTTTTTCTAAAAAAATCATAAACTATGTGCATATGGAAGAAAAAAAGTCACAGAACCTGTATTTGGTGGGTGAGTATGCAATCTTACAGCACATCACATTAACTCCATCTGTTTGTTTAGATAATCATATGGGTGATCTGATCCAAGCACCACCCTGGAAAAAGTGGGTAATTATTGGTTTTGGAGAAGATCAGATGCACTTGTCAAAGGTTGCATATTCAAAAACGGCATTTTGCCTGGGTCATTCTTATTCTATTTTTTTGGCTAACCTGGTTAAAGCTCCACGACTGTGACTGTATACAATATGCCAAATGTTGAATGTGATTATGAATAGCTAAGACGCACCATCAGACTTGTCTTATGGGATACCATGGATGTAAAAAACAGGTGTAAAGTCTAAATATAAACCTGGGCTTGCTAGATGAAGAAGCTCTACTACGTGCCGTAATGTCTACTCCCTTTGGAACTGCGGATATTGGGACATGTTTAGGCTAGAGATATTATACTCATTCAATCACAATACCAAAATGTCAACTCATATATTCTTTACCAAACATCAATTAAATTTTGTTTATCTTCATGTAAAGATGTGCTTTCTAAAAAGCTAAAGATCGACAAATCTATACGTGAAATAAATCTGTTTATGTTAAATTAAAAGTTCAATGCATGTAAAATTGCTTACGGAGCTTGAGACTCGGAGCCTGCTGGTCTTGAATTGTAAAGTGGCTGCAAATCCTTGACAACAATCATCATATTTGGCCTAAAATCGGCCTCGTATTGAACACATAATGTTGCAACTGCTGCCATCTGAACCGGTCTTCTTTTTCATATAGAACCGGGAGATGTTTCACCTACCTGCGGTAGTTATGTTGCATAAAAATAAGCGTAATAAGTAACTACGAAAGAAACTTAAAGGAAGTCGTAATGCATCAAATAAAAAACATGCCCTACCTTCAGGATTAACGTTGTTCACGCGTGCATTCTCAGCCACAAAGTGCAATTCCGGTGCCTGACTCGAACATCTTGTCCTCACTTTCTTCTTTCTTCCTGGTGAGCAGAACCGACATTTTGATAACCTAAACCAAGTCAATCGACATGAAATAAGTTTTGCAATTAGTCTTGCACCTCCCAGTTAAGCCACAATTAAACAACATCAAGAACCATTAAACCTGAAAGAAGCAAGCTTTGTAGCGTCCACAGATTTAGCCAAAAACTCTTTGCAACTACATTTCTCATTAGTCAATAACATATGAAAATCCCTCGACATTGGCATCTTCATTCTTTTCTCTGTCACAGAACTGCCATTCAAATTGTATACATAAGAGTTATGTTTAACTCTTTCTCAATAAAAAAATATTGGTTGAACAATTCGTTTTCCTATTTTTCAAAATTTAATCCGTTACCAACATCTCACGGCTCGTAATCATACCACTTAAAACGTCAAGGATGGATTGCATTTTATATTTTTCTAGATTGGGTTTTCAATCATCTCTTTCTTGCACCTAAATTCTTTTCAACTTCTGTAATTCTGTGTATTCACAAATGCATATTGCATATTAGTCTTCTATACGCGTCTCTTCCCTATACTATTGAATAACTTTTCCTATTTAGATCAAAAGTAACATGCTAGTTTACTTATACCAAATCATAATGCTTCTCAAGCCACAAATGGCTTTTGTTGTCATAAATCAAATAAGTAGAGGCAATTTGCTAATGTCAAACATTCTAATATTCTGCTTGAAGTCTATGAATCTAATTTCCAATCCATGGCGTCCAACTAGCAAGCCATCAACACTATTTCTAACATATACTGTAGGTTGCTATTACTATGAGCCTATTTTCCTAATTTACAAAATCAAAATTAAACACAAAAAAACTCCCAAATTACCCCAAACCAAATTCGTGAGCACTTTCATCAGAACACATGGTAGGCACCAACATCACATTTCATAATTCACCTTCACATTCATCAAAACTTATGGTTATTGGAAAGTCATCATATTTTCCTAATACAATAGCAAAAGGAAACATTAGGAAAATTCCATTTGAAAAAAAAATTTTTGGGGGGTTTCAAACCCATAATCAAATACTAAAGCTACAACAAAATTGCTTAGAAGATTTGATTTTGAATATTATATTAGATTTAATTACATACCTGGATTCATATAGATGTCGATTTTGCAATTTCAATTTGTTAATGAATTGTTCATTAAGGATCCTATCTCTCATTTGGTTTTCTGTATTAAAATGAATCGATATACACATATGAAACCCACAATCGTGACACTCCCACCACCAAACCATAATTAACAGAAACCATGTGATACACAGAGTGAAACCTGTGTCTTTAAGAGAGAAGATTCGTTAGTGTGTGTTTTTTGTTTGGTGTGTGTGTGTTTTTATGTTTTCTATTTGGTGATATTACAACACGTCAACAACACGTGTCTTCTTACGTGTTTCATATCAATTGTCGATTTTTAATTAAGCCGTGTCGGATGGGTCGGGTCATTAATGCATTTAAAGCAACATTGGGATGACAATCTTGCATTTTAAGTAAAAGGTATAATAACCCAGTTAATAAAATCTTGCGAAAAGTTTAATCTAAACTCAAAATTTATTAAAGACTCAATGAATCAATTGTAGTTATTCATTTTTTCATCAAATTAAAAATAACCCTATTTTTATTCTCTTTTTCAAAAATTAAATATTTCACAAACCGTTAATCGTTACGCAAAACAAAACATACAACCGCGACGAGAATTAAATAATCTTTTTATAGAGGGGCACTTTTATACTTTCGATGAACTTTTTTTTCAATTTTTTTCTCAGTTACGTCTGGAAAAATCACATGTGATTTGTATCAATCAAATGTGATTTTTCCAGACGAAACTGAGAAAAAAATCAAAAAAAATTCGTCGAAAGTGTATATCGAAGTGCCCGTCTACTGAAAGATAAAAAAATACTTGTCGCGATGATGTATTTTATATCATTTGATGATTTACTCTTTGCAAGATATTTTATTTTTTAAAAAGATGTGGAAAGTAGGTTTTTTAATTTTGATGAAAAAATAACAAGTGGCTAAGATTATTAAAAAAAATTGATCTACATTCATCTCAACTCTGCTTCATTAACGGTTTAGAGCCTTTTAGATTGATATTTAGGAAACAATTAAAAGTATTTATTTCTTGCGGTACAAGTAATGAAGACAATAAATATCTCCATCCATATACATTAGTTATAGTTTTAACGTACATTACGATCAATAAAATTCAGACTTAAGCTCTAGGTTTCTGCTTCAAAAAGTTTAATATACTTGTATAGATTAGAATGTCTATGTCGATATCCATGTCTCCATATGGGATTATAATCCCGAATTTCCGTTATTTCATCATCGTTAAAGCACAACCAGATGATCAACTCGATATTTTAGTCATGATGGACTCTCCATGTCAAGTAAACTATGAAGACATCGTATCCGTATTCCATCATGAATGTGCCGCTTATACAGTATGTTGGATTGAATTAAAAACACACGAATCAGGACCCGTGGCCAGATTCATGGATGGATCTCTAGTGTTGGACCAACACTCGGTTAACATTATTGCAGATTTTATAACAAGTTACGAGTCTTATTATGGTAACACGTATTTGGAGAATGACAAAGAGATATGTGTGATATGTCAAGAAGAATTTGAAGCCGGTCAGCTGTGCATGGCACTCAAATGTACACATTGGTATCATCATGGATGTATCGATAGATGGTTACAACAGAAGAAATTTTGTCCAATTTGCAGAAATACATGTTAAATTCTTGTTTGTTGTAGATTTTGGGTTTATGGTTTATTAGCAACATAGAATAGAATAAGGGTCCATTTGGTTTGTTAACAAGAATCACAATAGGATTGGATTTGGTTATCGGGTGGAATGGAATTGGATATGAAGCTAAATAAGATTCTGAAAACAATTGTTTGGTTTAGTCAATTTAGATATCAAATTCTTGAAGGGGTCATTCTAAATCTACCAATATTTTCTTCTAATTCTACCATAATTATTGCCTCATTATTTTATTTTTTTATCTTTTCATCTTTTTTTTTCTCTTTCACTAAAATCAAGAATAATAAACTGTTAAAACAATATTTTTTTTAGAAACAACACTTCTCTCTCATTCTTACAGTGTAATGTTGTATCACTCCTTTCATTTTTTTTTTCTCTTCAAAAGTTTGACACCTACTATTACACAGCCATCAACCATCACCTTAACATATTACTACTTCATTATTATGCACCCACCGATCATATTTGTGTTTGGTATGTATATATTGGTGGTGTACGTGTCCAGCGGCAGGTGGCGACCGAAGGAGTCTCCGGCGGTGTTTGTGGGTCATCGGCGGTGTTTATGGGTGACCGGCAGCGGTATGTCGCGACATCAGCCACAACGGCGGCCGCTGTCTGTGGGACACCGACGGTGGTCTCCGGCAACAGCAGTTTACAACTTTGTTTTTTGGTCGGAGTTTAAGTCCGGTCCACATCCATCATCAATCACAAGCATACATTTTATTAGTAAAAAAAAGGGTTATTATACAAAGAAGTTACTAAAGTTTACACGAAAGTTCGCCTAAGTTATTATAGTTTCATTTTGTTCACTTAGGTTACTAAATGTATGAAACATGACTTTTGAGGTTTGGTTCGTTGCTGGTATATATATAAAATATATAAGAATCAAATCAATGATAAAAAGATTCCGGAAGAGATATTCCCGGG
>BQNB010050880.1:0-41290 GCA_026074375.1 Tanacetum coccineum | reverse complement strand
CACAAGCTCTTTTTAATTGTTTTAAGCTGTTTTCAAAGTTTTTTTAGTCTTAATGTTGTTTTTTTAGTTTTTCTAAAAGTTGTTTAAAATTAAGTTATCAAAACAGTAGGATATAGGTCTTTTGGTTTACTTTGTTTTGTTAAAATCTGTCAACTCTTTGTTAAGTCAATTTTCAGTTTCAAAAAGTCCCTTTTTCATTTCAAAATTTCAGTGTCTTAAAATTGTTTTTAGCTTTCAAAATTTTGAGCATAAGCTCATTTTAAGTCAAGCTCAATATGTTTTTACTTAGTTTTTATTTGTAAGCTTATTTACTAGCTTATTTGTTGGCCTGCTTATTGCCATTTTTCATTTTAAGAAAATCCAAAAGTAGCATACTGATACAAATAGCCCTTTTCAATCAGCTTTTTAATGGTTATATGCATTTCAAACCATTTTTACTTTGCTTTTTTCAGATAGCCCTTAGGACAGACTTTAAGCTAGTACAAGCCTCAAAGCCACAAGGATCCTTTTTAGGGCTTAAAAATAAGCCCAAAAAGGTGTCCCTTAGGCTGCCCTGCCAACAGTTTGTGCCATTTAGCTTATTTGAATTTTCTGCTTATTTAGCTTATAGTCTTTGCTTATTTTTGTTCTTTCTTGCTTATTAGGTGTAGTCATTTATTTGTTTAAGCTTATTTATCTTTTAGATTAGCTTATTTAGCCTCAAAAGGGCCAACAGTTTAGCATTTAGCCTTTAGTGTAAATTAAGCAATCTGTCATTTTCTTTTGCTTATTTCGTGCTTATTTTTAAGTTTTAAAATTTTTTCCTTTATTAAAGTTGGTAGTTTACAGCTTATTTATAAGTTGTATTAAAAGTTTTTAAAAAAACAAAAAGGGGAAGGTGGAAGTCCAAGGTGAGCCAAGGCTCGAACCCTGGACCTCAACACCCTCAACACTTTATAACACACACGCTTACCGCTGCGCCCTTGGGACTTTTTCGTTATAGTCCCAAGTGGCTTGGTATTTAAGGACATTTTGGCCCTTTAAGCTTATAAGATGTTTTAGCTTATTAACAGCTTATTTTGATAAGCTGTTTGGGGCATCTTATTTTTCTTAGATCCAGCTTAGTTCAAAGCATTTTCCCTTAATTTTTTAGATTTTTATAAGTTCGTTTAGTATTTTTAATTAATTTTTCTTTCTAAAACAGTTTTTAAATCATAAAAATTTATAAAAAATCAAAAAAACATAATTCTTTTTTTAAAAATTTTCTTTTATCATTTTGCACCTAGGAAAATTAATTTTGCACTAGTAGGGTTAATTTTGTAAAAGTTTGTTTTTTAAAGAACGGGATTCGGATCCCGTTCTCGTTTTTAGGTTTAAATCATTTTTAGCTTTCGTTTTTAGGTTTTCTTTAATCGTTTTTGCATTTTAATTGTAGAATTAGGAACACAACCCAAAAATCTTTATCCATTCAATTCGCGCGATCACAAACGTTCTCGATTTTCAATTCACACCTTGTTGGGAAACGACCCGGGGGATTTTTGATTTTCCTTTGGTCAAAAGGAATTTCTTTGAATCTTTCAGAATACGTATACTATAATTGAATTATAATTATTGATTTTCCTTATTTATATATATTATTTATATATACTAAAGGTTAAATCTTTGGTTATCAGTGGCATTCGGTAAGGGGCTTTGGCGGGGGGCTTGGAACCCTTTCTCCAACTCGATTGTATGATCCACCTCCCTCCTAGGTGGTAGCTTCTTGGGCAACTCCTTGGGCATCACATCCTTGAACTCATCTAGTACCCGCTCGATCACCTTTGGTACCTCCGCTTTGCTTGAGCCCTCGTCTGTCTCTAGCCTTGTCACCGCCAAATAACAAGGTTCACTCTTGTTGAATCCTTTCTTGAATTGCATGGCCGAAAGGGTCTTCGCTCCACTCTTAGCATCCCGCTCCGTGCTCACCATGAAAGTCTTTCCACCATCTAGGATACATAAGGAATTAGCAAACGGCATAGGGAAAGCTCGTACCTTATCGAGGAATTCCAACCCAATAATCACTTTGAAGTCATCCATCGAGACCACCGACAAATCAATTGTCCCCTCCCATTCTCCAATCTTCTCCCGAACGTCCTTAGACACTCATTGAATTGGCTTGGCCAGAGAATTTACCGCCTTAATGGTTCCATTTCCTTTCGTAGCGTTAATCCTTAGCCGTTTGGCTTCATCATCCGCCACAAAGTTATGAGTCGCCCCAAAATCAACAAGAGCACGAACCTTAACACCGTTGATGGTTTCTTCCACATATTGTAGGCCTTTCCCTACAACCTTCGGCACCTCCGTCTTTTCCTTGATTGCATTCAAGATCCTTATCGAACCCATGCTCCCGCTATCACTCGCGTCTTCGTCTTCATGAGCCGATAAATCGTTGAGGCTTGATTTCTTCGGGCAATCACGAGCTCTATAACACCTCGTGTTTTAAGTCATTATACGACATTTACGGGTTTTACGTTAATAAGTGTAATCTGTAATGAACAGTAAAAACACTATTCACAACAGAATCTCAGAAACTTAAAAATACAATATTATGATCACTCGTCTTAATACGAAAGCGTGAGCGTAAGAAACGCGGGAAATAGACTTAAAATGACAAAGTTATGTTATTTTTGCTAAAGGCGTAATTATAAACGTTTTTACTTTATAAATACGATTTCACTTAAACGATTAGATGGTGATATAGCTATATAGAAATATATATGTTATTAGTTATCAAAGTGCTATATTACTAGGGAATTTCATAATGAGGCCTCTTCGGATGGCGTATTGACGAGTTGTTGGATTTACGATTTAAAGTGTCCTAACTCCTCGTACGTCATGTCATGACCTCTTAAATTATGATAGCCCGAACGATAGTACGATGATAACTATATAGGATTATATACAGTTGTTGTTAGACAACGTACTTGAATACTGATTCGACCTATATTAACTAGGTTGCATTCGGGCGTTAGCGTGACGCGTTTTTATTTGGGATATTTTATTATCAATTTACTCACTCAAGGTGAGTTCATAGCCCCATGTTTTACAATTATTGATTTACAAGTTTTTGGGGTGAGAAACATATGCATGTTTTACAAATTGGACGCAAGTGTACATTTTATCATGATTACGTTTTGCCTAAGTAGCGATAACCCACTATGCCCATGAATCATGAACTGTCAATTACTGGAATGTGAGCGCGAATGATTATAGATAGATCTATTTGGGATTGACCTCCCCGTTCGGGTGACTAGCTATCACTGGAAACGAACGTATATCATGTCGGATTTTGGATGTTACGGGTTGAACATCGTCACGGGCAATGTAGGCAATATTTATATATTGTATTCATTTATGTCGAGCTTCGGTGTCATGAGCTTAGGAAAACGTAATTACATTTTGTGATGTCTGCATCTGTTGCATTATCACGGGGAAAGTCTTGCGGTCCTGCTTATACATTTACATAAACCTATGAAATTCACCAACTTTATGTTGACGTTTTAAATGCAATGTTTTTCAGGAGATCATTAGGGCACGGGGTGCAAAAGGGATACATTGGTGGTTATGTTTTGGATGTCCTGCATTAAAGATTTAGTCGCATTACATTTTGTATATTTGTTATGGGCTGGAAATATTTGTAATAATAACATGTAAACATGTGAAGCTTTGAGCTTTTGTAAACATTTTGTTAAATCCAATGTATCAGTTTTAAAACGACTTTTAATTGTCGTTCAATATATATCTTGTGCTTGTGATCTGAGAAGTAACACGCTCCGGACCCTTATTCCGCTGCGACCCAATTTGGGGGTGTTACAGATTGGTATCAAGAGCCAAGGTTATAGAGAACCAGGTCAAATGTTTTTGCTGGACTATAACCGTTTTCAAACATTGCATTATCATACAAATGGGAGATCTTGTGGTCCTACATTATACGATTTATCAAACCTATGAATTCACCAACTTTATGTTGACGTTTTAAAGCATGTTTTTCTCAGGTTTAAGTATGAAGATAGCTTGGATGGGGCGGAGCGCGGATATCAAGAATGATGGCTCGGTGAACATATGTTTATAAATTAAAGAAACATTTTTGAAATGAAGTCGTAATATGACTTGTATAGTTTGGGACCTATCTTGTAAGTCTGATTCTCTTTTAAACTAATGAAATAAAATTTGTTAATAAACGTATCTTTGGCGTTTACTAGGACTCGTGTGCATGTATTATGAAGTAGCACCCCAAATGTTATATTCCGTTGCGTATCGTATATTTGGGGGTCTTACAAGCTCTATGAGGTCCATCACATATGAAGCATCCACCACTCTTGTAGCTCGTCTTCAAGTTTTTATCCTTTTTAGTGGGAGGTTTACGTGCAGGATTGACCTTTGGTTGGGCATTCTTTTCTCCCCCACCTTTCTTTTGGTTTACCTTCTGATCTTTCGGCTTAGACGATTCCCTCCTCGTACTAAAGTCAATCAAAGCCTTGGCATGAGCAATAGCTGTAGAGAGATCTTGAACTCTACGTCGTTTCAACTCCGTCTTAGCCCATCCTTGTAAACCATCAAGAAAGTAAAAGAGAGAGTCTTGGTCAGAAAGTTCTGGAATCTCCAAGACAAATGTGGTGAACTCCTTGACGTACTCATGTATCATCCTGGATTGCTTGAGTTTACGAATTCGACTCTTCGCCTCGTTCTTAGCATTCTCCGGATATAATTGCTTCTTGAAATCCACCACAAATTTAGGCCAAGTGTCAATAGTAACCGTACCTCGCTCGATATCTTTATACCGATGTCTCCCCCATAACTATGCGGTATCCTTCAAGTATCGGGTCTCTATATTGATCTTGGAAGCATCATCCACCACGTTGACACCTTCTAAGTATTGTTCCATCTCCCACAAGAAATCATCAACCGCCCTAGCTTCCCGCTTTCCCATGAACGGTGATGGTTTAGGAACATCAATCTTCAGACCATGATTATTGTTGCTGCCGCCACTAGCCAAGGATCGCTTGTACAATTCCATATCTGCTTGTAAGTCTTCAATGACTTGATGAAGTGTGGAGACCTCTTCTCCAAAATCCTCTTGTATCTTCGTGATCTCGCCCATGAATGCATCTCTTAAGTCATAGACTTCATGCTTCAAGTCGCCACTAAGAGTATTGAGGGCCACTCGAAAGACCTCCCTCATACTCGTGAAGTCGGAGTCCAAACCTTCCAAGCCCTCAGCTTGGGTCTTCAACCCCGCCATGGATGTCTCAACACCCGCTACTCTCTGATCCAAACTTGCTACAACATCTTTGGACGCTCCTCTCTTCTTGGGTTGTTGACGCGTATCGTCCCAACCCAGTTCTCGTCAACCACACTTCCACTAGCAGCGTTCTTCTCGGTTTCAATCGCCATTACCTCGAATCAACCTTGCTCTGATACCACTTGTCATGGACTTGTCTCAACAAGGGTCTTCCGTGTGGCACTTAGTCTCAACTAATTCAGCCTTGCTCAAACACTCAACGATCTAGGCAACTAAGAAAGCTTTAAAGAAAGGAACACAGGTGAAAGGGGAAATGCTTTGTATTGCTAAATTGAACTTTACTAGATAGAATACAAGTGAAGAATGAGATGATTTCCCCAAATGAGGATGATCCTATTTATACTACACAAACTAAGGTTAAAAATGGGCTTTATTACAAGGGTTCGTATTTTACAACCTTCTACAAGAAGTTTCTAGGTCTTCCATGAGCTTCCAAGGGCTTCCAAGGGCTTCCAAGACCTTCTCCCACCTACCATAGAATTTTACTAAGTCTTCTAGTTAAGTGTAGAACAATCCAGAATCCTAGGTAACCTCGTAGATTCGGGAGGGACGTGACATTTTGCCCATTAAAAAGTACAAGTATAAAACATTCCTTTTTTGCCCATTATGTTTAGAGTACAATACAGTTTTTTATCAGTTTATGTTTTGTAATTTTTGCCAGTTTAATATTTTTAACTTGTCAAACTTTATATTTTTTGTTCTGCACTCTTTGTTTCACAGTTTTGTAATATAAAGAAAATCATAAAAATAAAAAAAATAAAAAACTAAGGAGGGTTTAAATGGTAAACCGGGGGGGGGGGATGGTTTATAACCTATCCCATACTAGTATTATCAGGGCCGTCTCATGAATTTATGTGGCCCCGTGCCATCACTATTAAGAGACCATTAAACATACACACACAAAATACACATGTATTAGTAATGCATGAACTAATTAAACTTGTGTATATATGTGATAGATGTGGATGAAATCTTGTGTATCTCGTTAACCGATGACTGTGCAAAAGCACTGATACGGTGGGTTGCAACGCAAAAGTTTTACAACCCTCCTATGCAGTGTACCTAACCATTGTAGTGTAGTATATGCAAGACCCGGGGCGTTATTATCGTTCTCTTGGGAGTAGTTTGGGTAGGCTCAAATTGTATGTTTACTAAGGTATAAGGGTTGAGAGAAGATTATTTTTTTATTTTCATATTTTTTTTAAAAGTAAGTAAATCTTGGGTTTTAAGAGAAGGTTAATTAAACTACTCTTAATTATGCAAAAAAGAAAAATTTATGGAAAAACTCGTATGGTTAAATAAACGTGTTTGCCTAATCATGCACTACTCCCTAGTTGTTTTCTCTGATTTTATTGCCCAGCACTCTTGTTAATGTAATGTGAAGTATTCTCTAATTCAGCAGTGGGTTGGTCAATTAAACGGTGGTTACCTACAGACGCCACTCACGTCCAATAGTAAATTCACGCGCAATAAATACTTAACTCAGAATCTACCCTAAGGTGATCTAGATATGAAGATCTAATCACAGGTTTCCTCTAATCTAACCACGTTTCTCTAGACGTCTATGTTATGATATGAAGATCAAATAGCTAGTTTTCTAAAGCCTAACGCGTACACCATTAAACACAATTAGATTTAGCCAAGCATGTTAATTGAAAGTGAAGAACAATTAATCAACAACACATAGACACATTGAATGATTAAAAGGGTTAAAGAACTTCACTTTAATTAAACATGGAGTTACAATGAGTATTAAAGGGTTAAAAACCCTTAAAAATCAATCAGCAATGGCTGCTGCAAATTCATCCCACGATACTCTATGTTTTTCCACACAAAATATGAAAAATAAGGTTTGTATATATAGAAAAATAGGTCTAACGGCATCGCAGCAAATCCTGACGCCGTCAGCCCACCAAATCTTCTAAAGGCTTCTTTAAGTCGGTTATTGTGATGGCGTCACAAATTGTGGTGACGTCGTCGCCCTTTACTTCTGACGGCGTCGCAGAACGCCGTCTCCACGCACTGATAAGCCAAGTGTTGTGTTTTCGTCCCGTTTCTTCTTAAATCGAGCCCAAATCACGTGATTTCTTTCCAAATGCTTCCCAAATGCTAAAACATCAAAAAGAAATGATTAAGTATAATATTTGAGTATATTTGCATGATTTTATGGCTTAAATGACCCCAAAAAGTATATAAAATGACATATCATCAAGCACCGCTTGCTATCCCTTAAAAACGGCTTGAGTATTATGTTCATTTTCGTTTTGCTCTAGCTAAGATGATAGAACTAAAATACGTGATAGTTCTTGGATCGTTTATAACTCAGATTGTTTAGATCTTTATATATAGGGTAATAACAATGAACATAAAGAATATGCATAGCGGAAATAGCATAATGAACAAAGTTATTCAACAATGTTTTTCATCATTATCTTATATGATACATGACTACTACAAGCCCCAATTCTACCTGATCAATGGTAGAACGGTTACCTAATCTAACAGGATCAATGTAACATTGATCTTGGGGCTATAACACAACTAACTAGGCGTTTACACAAATCACACGCCTAGTACACACACTCACACATTTTCTGGTGTTTACATCTTGACACACAGAAAATAACACGACCTATATCTCTTTATATAATAGAGATATTAGGTTTATAAGGATAAGTATTAGGAAATAAACAAATCTTCCTAACTTTTATAATTATCTTCTAGGAAATCTTCTGTAATCTTCCATCATTTAAAGAATTCCTCCTTTGTCTTTTAAGTCCTTCATCTTTCATATGTTTTGTCTTATCAACTCAAATATAATTCCTAATAATCTTCCCCTAGTTGATAATGACAAAACCAAAATAAGCACGAGCTTCCTGAAGCTAGATATAAAGATCTAAACAATCTGAGCTATAAACGAAACAAGAACTATCACGTCTTTTAGTTCTATCAGGTGGTATCAGAGCCACGGGGCTCTCGATCTAGGATCTACAAGGTTTATAGAGTCGATTCTATAAAGAAACAAGTGATGAATTCTCTGTTTTGAATTTTTGTGTTTTTGGTTACGGATCAAATTCGCATTGCGCAGTTAGTTTGCAAAACCCTAATTCTATAAGAAACATGAACCCCAATTCTATAAAACAGGAAGTATTGTTTCTAGTCATGCATCCAAGATCATTATGTTGTTTGTTCTTATTCGTTACTTGGAAGCTACACGTCATAGACGAAGGTGAATATTAGGGTTTTTTCATAAAATCCTAATTCGGTAAAGGAAGAACAATGGTGTTGGTTGTTCTTATGTATTATCAGGATTGGTTTTGGTTTAATTTTGGATCTTTTAAACCCTAATCTGTTGATCTAAAACCCTAAGTATCGATCGAGGGTTCATACAAGGAAGGAGTAAACAGAATCAGTGATAGACTTGTGACAGCTTTGTGACACTTAAAAAATTGTCATCTGGATACTTAAAAAAGGCATCCTTAACAGTGGTAATTGGTGGTTACTACTGCCACGAGACACAATACTGCTGGTGATCGTAAATATTGGTGCTTTACTGACGCTAAAAAGTGTCACAAAAGGTATGGGAGGAAGGAGCACTTTATACTGTCAATACAAGTTAGTACTGCTTGTGTTAATGTTTCTACTGCCAAGGTAAAACATTACTACTGCTAGCCTTATCGTTAACAGGTTTGTTCTGCCAGTTTATTGTTTATATTGCCAAGATTCCTCGTTACTACTGCTGCCAAAACAAACAAGGAGACAATTTGTACTGCTTGTTTATTCGTTACTACTGGCAGCTTTATACTTAGTACTTATAACACCCTGTGTTTTCAAGTCTTTGACGACGTCGATAAATATGCTATTTATTTTTAGTGTTGTACGTTACATGTTACTACGCTACATGTAATATATATTTGGGATGCAGCTATGACGAGAAATGTTGTGTTCAAAGGTATGATTGATGCTCGTTTAAGGGGAAGTTTAATACCAAGTAGTGTGAAAAACAGTAGTAAGGTTAATATTGTTTAGGATTTGACGTATTACTACTGCTTGGGATCCAACAAAGGTTAGTACTGCTCGTTGATTTTTTGTACTGCTTTTGGAAAACAGTTTCAACTGCTAGCTTTGATCGATATCGGATAACAAAGCAAGGTGGTTCTCAGTTGGTTTAGAGATATTAGACGACACACACAGAAATGTTTTGGATTTTGGTTTTGGTTTATATATTTTAACTGATTTAAAGGCTCATTTTATTGCTATAATTGGTTACGAAGATGATTAATTATCATCTATTTGACGATGAAGTAGAGTTTCACATGTTTGTGTTTTATCATATCTTAAACGGAGCAACAACATTTAGAGATAACTTGTTCGTGCTTAGAAACGACGTGACAAAGGCTTGACAAATCTAGCAAAGGTGTGTGATTTACAAACTTATGGTGCTCAATGCTCACATTTGCTATGACTTTGATTATGTGGCTCATAGAAGATGAGGATTTTGTCAAGAGGTTGCGATCTACTTATACTTTGTTTGACGTCACATGGATAGTACAAGATATAAGACATAAGTTTGGGTTGTTCTACTTCAGCATCAAGTTCGTTATACTTAGTTTTCTTCATTAGTAATCATTACATAGAGCCTACATTCAAGAAATGGTTAACATATGGGTTTCAGGGGAAGCTTAATGTTAAAATATTTAACCATTTATATGCTACATCGAGGTGAAGGTTTTTGCTACTGTAAGTCATTATTACTACTGCTAGTTTAAGTTTCTACTGCTCAAGTTCATTTATCTTAAGGTGCACCATGGACGGTAATTTGAGTTGTTGGAAGGCTGGATTAGAAGTGTGATAGTGGTTTGTGGTTGTTGAAATCAAAGTTGCATATTTTATTCCCCTAAATAGGGGAAGAAGGCGTTACAAAGATGATTTGCAACTTGTAGATCCTTGGTGGTATAGTTTTATTCTTTCATATATATTAGCTTCAGGGGAAGAAGCTCGTGATTATTTTGGTTTTGTCATTATCAACTAGGGGAAGATTGTTGGGAATTATATTTAGGATAATAACAATGAACATAAAGAATATGCATAGCGGAAATAGCATAATGAACAAAGTTATTCAACAAGGTTTTTCATCATTATCTTCTATGATACATGACTACTACAAGCCCCAATTCTAGCTGATCAATGGTTGAACGGTTACCTAATCTAACAGGATCAATGGAACATTGATCTTGGGGCTACAACACAACTAACTAGGCGTTTACACAAATCACACGCCTAGTACACACACTCACACATTTTCTGGTGTTTACATCTTGACACACATAAAATAACACGACCTATATCTCTTTATATAATAGAGATATTAGGTTTACAAAGGATAAGTATTAGGAAATAAACAAATCTTCCTAACTTTTATAATTATCTTCTAGAAAATCTTCTATAATCTTCCATCATTTGAAGAATTCCTCCTTTGTCTTTTAAGTCCTTCATCTTTCATATGTTTTGTCTTATCAACTCAAATATAATTCCCAACATAAGATAAGTTTACTACTACCTCCGTTCCACATTAAGTGTTCAATTTGACCTTTTCAAGTCTTTTTTTCTTCAACTTTGACTTTAATTATTCTTTTTGTGTTATATGATACTTAATGCAAAATATATGAATGGATTAAGTTTTGAATATAATTATTATTTGTATAATTTTTATTAAGTATTATATAACACAAACAAAAATATTTAGAATCAAAATTAATGAACAAACACTTCAAAAAATCAAACTTAACACTTAACGTGAGACAGAGAGAGTATTTTTTTTCATGTTTGTATTTTACATGTCAAATGACAAGGAGCGAAATAGTTTCGAAGATCCGAGTTTTGTTTATTGCATGTCATTCTCTATCATAATAAGTGACCTATTTTATTGCATGTCATTCTCTATCATAATAATCAACCCATTTTTTAGCGCCTTAATCATAAAATAGCAACGAATTTTTTTAAAATGTATTGATTTGATACATGAATTTAAAAGTGTTCCACTTTATGTAACAAACTTTCATTTTTGTACTAATATGCATAAATGTTCACAGGCTACCAGTTACAACCTAGTAAAATCGGCAAAAAACCTGCATAAAACGTGTTTTCGTCATAAAATAGCAACGAACTTTTTTAAATGTACCGATTTGATACGAGAACTAAAGGACAAAAATGCCCAAAATATGTCATCAACATTAAATTTTTGGTTAAACAAGTTCATACGTGTTGGGATTTTACAAACTAGTAACCAAGTTACTACGAATACGCGGCGTATTGGATCTAGTTTTATATTATAGATTAACACATAAATTGAACAAGTAATTTACTAACCTTTTGTTTATTGAGTTAAATCAATAAACTCACATGAGATCTTGATTCTTAAACTTAATGGTTAAATTATCGTCTCTATGGTATGCTCACACTACACGTCACACGAGCATATTAGGATGCTAGTGCTTGCTTCACGGAAAACACTGCAAACAAAACTAGAGTTTGGTGTATTAAATTAAACATGATCAGTACCCCTATGGGCTAAATGACCGATCTGGTAATAAAGTAAAAAAAAGAGCATGTTCTATACATACACAGGTTATGCATGTATGTATCATACATGCATGTACATATTGCATGAACAAAGAAAATTCCATGCGTAGGTTTTAATAGCTACTGTACGAATTTTGCATGTGTAATTTTTTAGGATTTATATCGTTGGACTTTTTAGGGATATGGTATCATGGAACGAGTGAATGATTAGAATGGGGAGGAGAAGGGGTGTTTATATAGCCCTCTAACTTTAATTGTAGATAATCTCCAAGTCTTGTATAATCTCTAAGTCTTGTCATTATATTCTTAATTATCAAAAAATAATCTTCACACAAATGTCACACTTCCTAAAATTGACACAACCCCCCCTTCTAGTTCCTTCCAAAATTTGCCGCTTTAGAGAAGAGGACAAGGGTTTTCGTTTTTGACATTTAAGCCATTCTCTTTTGTATTTAACGAGTATTAAGTTAGTTTTTAATTAAGTATAAATGTTAACTAACGATCGTGAAATAAAATATTCGTGAACATTTATTATTTAATAAATATAACGAGTTACATATATTAAATATACAATAAACGTACTTTCGTGTATTCTTGTGTGCCCCGATAGGCTCACATATTTCTAGCTGTATAAACGTTACACGTAACGACCACAAACCAACAATACGTGCATATTAGAACAAAACATGAAAGTTTAGTACATAAAGTAGAACACTTTTCAGTTTACTTATCAAATCGGTACATTTAAAAAAGTTCGTAGCTTTTTTCAACAAAACCCTACTTTTTTTTCTAAACAATGACAAAAATTACCAATTTTCGACACATAATTCATCAAGTAACCATTTTTTCCCCGAAAGACATAAGTATTTAGTTAACAGAGGGGTTTCGGCAGTATGTCTACCTTTTAACATTGGTATGTTTTATTATTTTTCTTTAAGGTAAGTTTAAGTATACTTTATCTATAAGGGCGTGTACTTTAATATTTTGTTTAAGGGAAACCATTCTCTAATTTCAAAAAACATTAAGGTTTGTTAAAAAGGGCGTGTAATAACAAAACCTAAGAGTCACTGTTTTTTATAATTACACAATTTGTTTATTCTTGTAAGATTGCTTTTAAGGGGTGTAATTAGGTTTCGTCGTACATAACCTCAGTTTTAAGGGGTTTCATTTGTTAGTAGTTTTGTATATAAATAGTAATACATATAATATTAAACATATATAAGCGATTTAATCCAAATTTATATGCAATTTCTATTTGGTTTACAAGTGCAATCGGGCTTCATTGGTTCTTTATTATAACGTCAAGTATTTTTCTTGATTGCCTTACTTAGTTGTAGGAATTGAAGATTGATCAGGCATTGACGATCCTCATGTAAAATTTAAAATCTTGGATATTTAAAACATGGTTCAGCTATAGTGTGATCTTGGTTAATATAACACTTAATCGCTTTCAAGGTTAAATGAAGTTAGATTTTAGGAACTTTTTTTTTTTTGTTTTATCAATATAAAGCTATCCGTAATGGTACGGGTGCGGGCATGAGGCACCGGTGAAGGTCTCGCTCACTTGTGAGCCCATTATGGGAGTGTCCTAGTCACAAGTGAAACAAGGCAAAAAAAATCCTCATAACGGTGAGGCAGGGGCTTTATAGTTTCGGGCAAGTTAATATTATTTATTTGGTTCGTGACTGTATGTAGGGTATTTTATAGAGTATATATGTATAAAGTGAGTATTTAATTGAAATGTGAAGATGATGCGACTGATAAGGTTGGATTGTGAAGGGAGTGAGGGTAAAAATGTAAAGAGAGAAAACTGACGTGACGCTAAAGTGTCCGGTGAAAGAAGGACTAATAAGGGTAGCGTAGATAGCTCGTTGTTGATTAAAAGTCATATATAAGACGTAAAACTATAGGACTAAATGTACAAAGGCAATAATTCAGAAGTACGATAAGTTCAGTGTACTATTTTATAGCCCCATATCGTTTCTGAGATTGGTTTTTGTTGCAAATGATGTCTACATTTGAATCGGAATCCACTTTGACTTATAACATCGCATAATCAAAAGGTTTCCTCACATTTGGTTGAATTCTTTTTCTTCTAAAAAAGAAAGTACTAGCTTGTATAAAGTTACATGAATGGACAGAAAAGCTTGCGTCCCAATGATAACATATGTTGTGAAAAGCTTGGAATTAAGTATTCTATAAAACATGTAAAATTTGAGGAAAAGTGATCTATTCGATAATGTTCGTTTCTCTTCATTTTCGTGGCTTCACAATAGGGTTCCTTGATGTTATCTTGGAATGGACTGGTTTTATGTATCCTTTTCGATCACGCGTAATGGCAATGGTTAGAGCTGCTTTGGTTTTTTTCCTTGAAGCTGGAGTTTTTAGTTTTCGCTGGGTTTGGCTACCTGTACGCATGGTTTTTTCGTTTGGATCTTCGTCGGTTTTTAAGGATAGTTCTTCTTTTCATCCTTCTCCGGGACTTGGTTGGGTTTTCATCAAAATCATACAGAAGTGATAACCGGTGGTTGGCTTCGGCCTCGGGTATGGGGGGTTTTTTCTTTTGCCGAAGTGGAAAACCGATAGTCGGGCCTTAGTGTCAAAAGTTTTTTCATCCCTTTGGATTCCTTCGCAGTTAATGTCTCAAGATTTTACCATTTTGTGATGGTTATTGTATTTCTTTTTATTGACTCTATTGTACTTTAGTTCTTGCGTCATTGCTAGTCTTTGTTTTATATATTTTCCATCTTTGCCCGTTCAAAAAAAAGATTTGCATATTGTTTTTAGTGTAATATTCAGTTGGCGTTAAAAAATAGTTGTCACAGAAATTAGATTTTCTAATACTTTCTTATTAATTTAACAATTGCTGTTACTCAATTGTTATTTTTTTTAATTAAAACAACTAATTTTCATGTAATCCTTTAAAAAAAATACTTTGCTACTAGAGGATATATATGGCCTAGACTTATAATCTGGCTTAGCTATATTTATCCTTTGGTAATAGCCGTAATGGATCCAAACTCATAATTGGTTTGAAGCCGTATCTATCCTCTAATATTTGCTTCATATAAATCTTTGTACAAATGAGCTTAAAGCATTGTGAAGTAATCCGTTAAACGATTAAAAACTATGTTATTGGGCGTTGTTTCAATGATATCACTCTCTTACTGCAAACGTCATGTTAACCATAGAATGTTTATGGATCATGTGGTCATTGCTCAAAAAGAGAAACAAGTTATGGGGTCAATTACAACTTCTAGTTAAAAAGTTACTAGAACAAGTGCTTATTGCCTCGGGCTACATATTTGTGAAAAGGTCGGTCAGCGCTTGAAAACAAGGTCTTGAATTAATAGTTATAAAAAAATCATATCTTTAAAATTACAAAACACTTTTAAAAAAATATAGATCTTTAAACTACCAAGAATCCAAGGAAACTTTTAAAAACTTCTGGCCACACGCTCGGATTTACACTCTTTTTTGTCGGTTGTCGTTCGGATTTAGACGGTGGTGACTATCCGGCAGGGTTGGACATGGTGGTTGGCTGTGGTGTTTAAGAAAAGAGGTGAAAAAGTAAGTATTTAAGAGAGAGAGAGTAAATGTAATTTTATGTGTGGAAAAATGTATGATGACCCATTTGCTTTTAATTTATTAGGGTCAAAGTGGTGGTGTGGGTTAAAGTGGTGTGAGAACCATATCACCTTTTCTAATATGTGCCTAAAGGGCACATGATAAAGAGGAGACAAGAGCTGATTGATCAGCAAATGATTGGTCAACTCATGAGAGGACAAGGATGTTACCTGTTGATATATCAGGGAGCTGACACATCAGCTCTTGTCTAGAGGCGGAGACAGGGAGGGGGCACAAGAGGCATGTGCCCCCCTAGCGAAAAAAACTGTAGTGTAAAATTTCGAATTTTTTTGACATTTTTTGTAATTTGCCCCCCTTAAAAATCAATTTGTAGTGTAGATTCTAAAAATTATCAAAGTGTGCCCCCTCGAGCAAAATTTTCTGGCTCCGCCCCTGCTCTTGTCTCTTCTTATCATGCGACCCTAAGGCATATATTAGAATTTTTCGTTTCAAAATAATTATATTTTTAACTTTTTAAATTATTTCTTTTTCAACTTTAATTTTTAATATTTTTATTTTTGTTACTAGTATATGAGTAAGGATCAAATGAGAAGAAAACTTATAATGAGAATGATAAGAAGAAACCGCAACCACACATTTCAGATGCATCTATAAAAATGCATGCATTTCCCTTTAAAATTCTTCATCCTATTTAAAATGTATGGCTAGAAATTCTTCTCATTATATTTTTTCTTCTCGCTTGATCTCTTCCCACTAGTATATAATTATTAATGAAAATTATATTAATAAAAATACATTTAAAAACTAATCTATTCATATATTTTGCATCAAATAAATATATTTAAGATCAAATTTGATAAAGAAAAACTTTAAAAAGTCAAAAGATGACAATTATTTTAGACGAGGAGAGTATGTTTTTCTTGCAAAAAATAGTTGCATATCTATATATTAAATGCATTATATCATGTTAGGCGAATCTTAAGTATTTTTTATAATCTGCAAGTCAAATTTGTTGCCAGTACTAGTTGCATCGTGTTCTCTTCAAAATCACTTTCGTAACTAATAGAGATGCACATAAATAAATAAGGATACATCTAATACAAATCGATGCGTCTTAAATATATGATTATAGTTATTTCTTATCCATCTTATTTTAAATTTTTTGTCCACTACCTTTAAAACGACCAAACATTATTTAGAGGAAGAACAAAAAATATCATGTTAATAACTTGAAAATGCATGTAACTTGTCAATTTTTTATTCTTTGTAGTCATCTTTTTTTTTTCTATTAAAACACAAATCTTTCATATTTCGACTTTTGTGTGTATTTAGTAACGATTCTACCTCTGTTATTTTCAAATTTTAAAAGATAAAATGGTCATTGTACATGATATACGGACACAAAATACACACAAAAGTTAAAATTTGAAAGGTCTGTGTTTTAATGAAAAAAATAACTACACGAAATAACAAAAATTGACAAGTTAAATGTATTTTAAAATCATTAACCCTACAATATAAAGAACTAAACAAAAGCATACATTTGTGAAAAATCAGTATTTGACAATAAAAAAAATTAGCATGACGTGGCGAAAATCTCGTAGACCCGCGAGACCCGTCCTAGTTCCGTCCGTACCTGTCGTGAGCGGGCCACTCAACAGTTGATTGATTTCCGCATATTGCTATGAAACAAATGATACAAACCCGTCGACATTGTCGATTGGCAACTTATATAATTTGTGTTGCCTAGTAATTTAAGTTTATCTATAATATCATTTGCTAAATATAGCATCAAGAACTATGTTTATTAGTCTTGCGGCCACGGACACGGAGGTTTATTCGCGATGACTCCAATCTATCCAAAACAATAATCGTCTTTAAAATTAATAGGTTCGTAATATCGAATCGAAAACTCATGTAAAAAAACTATGTTTATTAGGTTATGAAATGCTAAAAATTACGTATTAAATTAGTACTCCGGGCTAAGAGTATGGGTTCGTCACGAACTTTAGATCATCTAGTTTACGGTAAGTCCATGTCAAATAGTACTTTTGTTGCATGTTATAAGAGTCTCGATCGAACAAAGTTCTCGCAACGACCTGATAGATAGATACTGTACCTAGTTATCGAATATCTTTATGCTATAGTACCAAAAGATTGACACTTTCCTAAGTACTGAACTAGGCAAAAAGAACCAAAGTATACTTAAAAAGTTAAACCAAAGCAATGAAAAAGGTTAAAAGACATTGATTGGTAGATCACAAATCTCATGTGTGTTAGTGTACATATGATGCATCATCCACCATGTGCCAATAAATAAACAACAAACCTAAATTTTAAATCTTGAATGGTCCCTAGCACATCACTTTCATTTCTTATCCTCCAATGAAAATTGTTTTCTCCACATAAAACTATATCAATCAAGTTAGTACTACTACATTTGATCAAGTCTTGAATTTTGTTTAGACCTAGCCGCGCGAAAAAATGGATCAAATGAAGACTGATCAAAGTCTGCAACAGATAGGAGTGAAAAGGCCGCGAACTAAGATAGTTTGCACACTTGGGCCAGCTTCTAGATCGGTTGCTATGGTTGAGAAGCTCTTGAGAGCTGGTATGAATGTTGCAAGGTTTAACTTTTCGCATGGGTCGTATGAGTATCATCAGGAGACTTTGGATAACTTGAGGACTGCTATGGATAATACTGGTATACTCTGTGCTGTCATGCTTGATACTAAAGTAAGTCCATCTTCTTAATTATTGGTTTTCTAGATTTGATTCATATTTGTTTATATCATTGATCTAGCTTAGCTAGATGGGATTCAGATCCTCTCATGTTGATATAAACATAACCGCTAATGTTTCCTCACAGTTAAAAAATAAAATTGGGTCCCTCCATAGACCCCACAGTTTTGTTTGCGAGATAACATTACCGGTCTTTTTAATATCAACATGAAATGATCTTGATCCAGCTAGATGTGTTCATGTATATGAAGTAGTATAGTATTTTGTAGTTGACTTCTGAAATCTTAGTTTGTGATGTGTTTATGTTGTGGTCTTGTGGACTATGATTTACTATATAGATCGTTGCACAAGTTTATTCTTCATATAGAGTTTGATCTAGGTTCTAGTTCTCGATTTTGTTTGCAGATCGATATTTGATCTATATATAGTCGGTCTGATCTGAATAAGTAGAACAAAGTGTCACGGCGATATCAGGCCATCTGAGGTTCTCATTAGAGTGTCTTATTTCATACGAGAAATATCGATTTGTAGTGATTGGTAGTGTATGCTATGATCAGTAAGTAAAATAGTTGAGCACTCCAATCTGCACACTTAGACTTGTCGGAGGGAGGTCTTCCTGAAACTCGCCCAAACAGTCTCCCTACTTAAGTTGTGACAGATATTATACTATTAGTTTCTATCTTTGGATCTGATTGAGGTGCAATTTAAAAGTAGATCTATATGTGATATTTAATTGACAAATGGTCCTATTTTTCATTTATAATTCATCATTGATTGGAATAATAATTTTCATGTGCCAGATTAAAATTTTATAAGTAAAGTTTTGTCATTGACAACAAATCATTTGACAATAAAATTTATGATCGTTAATTGGTCACACCAAGCCCCGAAAAGAAAGGGTTTTACCTGTTTTGAATTTGTTCTCAAACCTCGTGGATTAGTCGGTAAAACCATGATTAAGCATGCCACTTAGTTAAGCATGGTTTGACCTTAACCCCATGCGACGAGCATATGTAAAGCTATGCTGCATACAAAACGTTAGATATGAAGTACAAGTCAAAGACAAACAGTTGAGCGTTCAGTTCAACGACGTAGCGAAAGAAAGAAAAAAATGGTTCAACATTAACAGATTAACTGCAGAAGAAACTAATGTTCATCTTTTTAAGTTAACACACAACGGTGCGCCTATAACGCACCATACTGTGCAGTCATAGCGCCGCTCTAGGCACC
Source organism: Tanacetum coccineum (assembly GCA_026074375.1). Taxonomy (NCBI): domain Eukaryota; kingdom Viridiplantae; phylum Streptophyta; class Magnoliopsida; order Asterales; family Asteraceae; genus Tanacetum; species Tanacetum coccineum. The sequence continues at coordinate 21,828 of BQNB010050880.1, read as the reverse complement.
GAGGTGCGCCTATAACGAGTTTCACCTGGCTCTCTTGTTGTTCTAACATAATATTTGTTCATCATTTGGTAATGTTTTCAGGGTCCAGAGATCAGAACCGGTTTTCTAGAAGATGGCAAGCCGATCCAACTAAAGCAAGGCGCCGAAATCACCATCTCAACAGATTATGACATCAAAGGGAACGACAAGATGATTTGCATGAGCTACAAAAAGTTAGCATATGATGTAAAACCAGGGAGTGTGATACTGTGTGCAGACGGAACCATTTCGTTCACTGTTCTTTCTTGCGACACTGAAAAGGGTTTAGTTCAATGCCGTTGTGAGAACACTGCGGTTCTTGGTGAACGAAAGAATGTTAATCTTCCTGGAGTGATTGTTGATTTGCCGACCTTGACTGAGAAAGACAAAGAAGATATTCTCACATGGGGTGTTCCTAATAAGATCGATATGATCGCTCTGTCTTTTGTTCGTAAAGGTTCTGATCTTGTTGAGGTCCGAAAGCTGTTGGGTGAGCATGCTAAGAACATTCTTCTTATGTCAAAGGTATGTGTTTGACATCATTATTGTTTGTGCTTATGTATAAAACATGGAAACAAGATTTGTGACATTTAAGTGAAATCTTTGCTAGGTTGAGAATCAAGAAGGGGTTGCAAACTTTGACGAAATCCTAGCCAATTCCGACGCCTTTATGGTGGCGCGTGGTGACTTAGGTATGGAAATTCCAATCGAGAAGATATTCTTGGCCCAAAAGGTCATGGTCTACAAATGCAACATACAAGGTAAGCCAGTTGTGACCGCCACTCAGATGTTGGAGTCGATGATCAAATCACCAAGACCAACTCGAGCAGAAGCCACAGATGTAGCCAACGCTGTTCTAGACGGTACAGATTGTGTCATGCTTAGTGGTGAAACAGCTGCTGGAGCCTACCCAGAACTAGCAGTCCTAACCATGGCTAGAATCTGCATCGAAGCGGAAAACACCATCAATTACTCTGATGTTTTCAAAAGAATCGCTGCAAATGCACCCATACCCATGAGCCCACTCGAGAGCTTAGCCTCTGCTGCGGTCCGAACTGCAAACTCATCCAGAGCTACCCTAATTCTGGTTCTAACAAGAGGTGGAAGTACTGCAAAACTGGTGGCCAAGTACAGACCCGGGATGCCTATATTATCAGTAGTGGTTCCTGAAATCAAAACCGATTCATTTGACTGGTCATGCAGTGATGAAACTCCAGCTAGGCATAGTCTTATCTTCAGGGGTTTGGTCCCAATTTTATCCGCAGGATCCGCTAGAGCTTCTCACGCAGAGTCAACCGAAGAAGTTTTGGAATTTGCATTGCAACATGCTAAAGGCAAAGGAATGTGCAAAGAGGGTGATGCTGTTGTGTGTTTACATCGTGTTGGAACTGCATCTATTATCAAGATTGTGAATGTCAAATGATACTTCCCGTCTGCTACTGCTTCTTTACAATTTGTTCCCTGTATTTTTCGCCCGTTTGTTGGCATGTATGATTTCAGTAAACTAAAATCAATGGTTAGGCCATTGATAAAACTGCATTTCCCATGTTTTTGATGGGAACTTTTATGTATTATTGCGTATAAAAGTACAGTCGGCAAGGTTAGGCCAACTGTTTTGATCCATAGTTGCTTGTTAATGAGTCGAATTCAAATCATAGAAACAAACGAAAGGATGCAAAACACATTCATCCGAAGGGCAATTTTGCATATGGTGTTATCGTAAAATATTCTCATCACATACAAAATATAAGACTAAACTCTTATACGGCACAGGCTTGTCTCCATTCCCAAATGCCGCAAAGATGAACAAAAAAATAGCTCCACAAAAACGTCAACATTCGTATTAGAAAAGAAAGCTAATTTTGCTAGGAAGGTACTGGTAGTTTGTAAAATAAGTGTTGCGGATTCATGACTATTTTGGTATTAACACATTTTTTTTACATTCTGTTAATAGAAACATGTGATGAATTCTTTAATGAATTTTCCTGATCAATAGGTGGTACCGAAATGAGAACATGAACCACCAATGATCTTATAATAATGCTAGAGCAATAAAGAAACAAGATTATTGATATGATACATACATATAGGCGAAAAAGGAGACATATCTGTCAATATTACACTCACTAATGTACACGACTCAGGAACAAAGCAGAAAGCCGAGAAAACGTGCAAGGGACTTACACTTACACGGACAGTCAAATGATGGGCAGTCTGCAGACGGGAAGTCTAGTTACGATCTTCCTCACCATGAGGTGGGGTTGAACTTGAACCACCCGTTGCTGATGTTGAGGTGACTGAGCTCCCGGATTCAGGCCCACTTGAAGAAAACAAGCTACTAAAAGGCCAAGGGAGAGAAACAGAAAAACGACTCAAGTTACCATCTTCCCCATCTTCAGTATTCCCTTCTCGTTCTTGGTTAAGTTTGGTTTCATCAGAAGGCAACTCGTACCTACAAACGGGGCATGAGCTATGAAGCTCTAACCATGGTATGATACATTTGTCATGAAACATATGCTTACACGGCATTTCCTTAACTTCATTCCCAACCTCAAAATCATCCAAACAAACCGAACACTGAACTGATTTTTCATGATCCTTAATTGTCACAGTTGGTATTGCCTCAACAGCCTCTTTTTTAGCTGGTGGCGTCCCATATCTGTTCGGGTCATTCTCAGCTAAATGCTGCAGCAACTGCTCTAATCCATGACCCGTAAAATAATCACCTAATGACCCAATAGGGTGGGTCTGAGACCCATTACCACCACTACCACCTTGAACAACTATAGTTTGATTAAAAGGATTGATCATAATCACACGCTCACGATCCCCATCCCCAGACAGCTGCAGAGTCACAGTAGGCCCCCTTCTACGACGCCTAGCAATATCATCAATACCCTCACGCTCCAGCTCATCACGAGGATTCTGAAACTGAAAACGACGGTACCTTTCACGAGAATCAAACCGGTCACTTTCCTCATCATCATTATCAAACTCAATATGCCTAAACCTTCGTGCACGACGAGGGTTGTTCATCATTCCTAACAAAATAGGCGCCCATAACGAAAGGGCGCGATCACGATCAGAGTCAGAACCAATTTCCTGATGATCCTGATCGGCCGTTACACTACTCATTTCCTCAACAAATTCACCATTACAAGACGAACATTTCACTGTCTCGATTCCTAAAACCGGAACCACTGGCCTAGTACATTGATGACACCAGTATCTAATTGACTCTCTATCTTCTTCCATCTGATATCAATCAAGTCATATATATAAAGATCGACAACATAATAATAAATCAAATAGTATTAAAACAATTAGAGATCATTAATTTAACCACTTTTTACAGATCTAAGCATAAACAATATAAATTAAAAAAAAAATACCCATTTTAAACAAACACATAAAAATCACAAAAAATGCAAATTTAAACAAATTAAACTTAAAAATGATCAATTACCCAAAAAAAACCTTTTTACAAAAACACAAAAAAATCATAAAAATTGCAAATTCAAACAAATTAAACTAAAAAATTACTAATAAAAATCAAATCTTGAAGCACTTAACAAAAAACCCTTTCCACACAAACATTAAAAAGCCTTAAATATTGATGATTTAAAAAAATACTATCTTAAACTAAAGTAATAAAGATCTTTAAATTAATGATATAAAAATCAAATCTTGATGCAATTAAAAAAAACCCTTTTCACACAAACATTGAAAAACCTTTAAAATGGAAAATTTAACAAAATTAAACTAAATTAGTGAGCTTAAACTAATAAAGATTGATAACTAAGTGATAAAAAACAAAACTTGAAGCAATTACCAGATAAATTAAGGATCTTTTTCACTTGGGTTTTTTTTTTTGAATCTTGAAAATTGGAAAATTAGAGAGTGAAATTGGGAAATTGGAAAATTAGGGTTTTGTTGGTAGAAGTGGATTTTGGGGATTTTTTGAGATGAGAAATGTTGAAATTTCTGAGAAAGTAAGAAATGGACAACGAATACGCGTTTATTTAATTTTTCTATAAAAATTAATTTATTGAAAGTGACTTCACAATGTTGAATTTTCAATTATTTAATGTGAAGTGTTGTACTTTGAGAAATTTGTTCTAATAGATCATTCTAGTAAGGCTAAGGACCGTTACCGGATCAATCAAGACCGAACCGATTAGAACCGGACGAGACTAAATGTTCGGATCGAGAACTAGATTGAAATGTTAAGTCTCGATCAGGGTTGCTCCGGTCCGGTTTGGGTCTTTTGTTCGGTCCGATCCAACAAGGCAATATAGTCGGTTGTGTGTAAGACTAAACCGGACCGAGAACCGAAATTGAGAAAAAGTGGACCGAGGACCGGGTCGAAATATATCGGTCCGCTTTTTCGGTTCGGTCCAGTCTGCGGTCTATAATGCTCATCCCTAGTAAGGCTAGTGTAACCGCAACCAGTTTTGTTATTGTCATTTTAACGACATGTCAGTTATTCTCAACAAAACCAACTTCATCACTAAAATATATTTCACTTAAACAAAAATATACATCACAAAACCAATAATCACACACCCATGTGCGTATAAAAACCCACCTCCACGACCAAGTTCTCGTTTTTTGACCCAAGATGCGTGTTGTATGGTGTGTGTAATAACAAAGACGCGTGGTGGCTTGAAGACGCGTTCTTGATGCCTTATTACCACCAGTCTAACAGATGTTGATTTTTCAAGGGTAGGGGTATGATATGTCTACATTTCACCTCCCCCATACCCTCCTCTGGCGGGATTGGGTATCGTTGTTGTTGTTGTAACAAATGTTTATTAATTCGGTTTTGTAATAGATCAATCCGTTATTGGTCATACATTATATTAAAATGCATCTCAGAGGTCAAAATTAGCCGTAATTAATGAATGTTAGGTATTTAATATTTTGTAACTGTGATATTACACGTATGATGTTTAAACTATAAATACAACTAATAATTATATTTTAATTTGTTTTGTGTGTACTTATAAATCGTGTTTTCTTTTTAATACTTACTAGATGAGTGCCCGTGCATAGCAACGGGATTTCTAGTTTCGATCAAATTTTAACGGCGGATAATTTTTTCGATGGCATGGTTGCATTGTTGAAATTTACTTTAATGGCATGGTTGCATTGTTTTCTCATAGCGTCGTTTTAAGTTTAATTAGTCATTTAAAACTGTAATAATAATAAATTTGAGTGTTATATTTAATAGACAATTATCCGCGCCTAGTTGATGCGGTGTATAGTTTTTTAAAAAATCGATTAACATGGATTTGTGTTTTTTTTCTTTTGATTATTTTAAGCATCGAACTTGTTATTGAAGTTGGGGTTGGTGCTTTGCATGAATCTTGTTCTATAAGGATCAATCCCGGTCTCTAAAATTTGTCACATTGTCATTTTAACCCAAGTATATAGCATTGTAAGAGTTGTAACTTCAATAACAAGTTGTTCTATAAGTGGAATTGATCATAAGAGTTGTAACTTCATCATAAATAGCATTGATAATAAAAGTTGTAATTCCATCATAAATAACATTAATCATAAGAGTTGTAACTCTATCATAAATAGCATTGACCATAAGAGGCTTTTGATTTTTTTATAACTGAAACTATAAAGGCATTTACACACAAATAAATGTCGATGGTTACAAACTTAGCATTGATCATAACCATTAACCATCATTTATACCAAAAATAACTAATTTACAAAAAAAAGGAAAAAAAAGAACACCATAGGCATATCTCGTATCACGTACCAAACAAAGAGCATGTGTCGATATTGTTCCGACGATTGTTAATTGCAAGCATCAATGTTGTAACTCTTAATGATTATACCCTTAATTATAGCTCTAAGCTCATTTCTAATTTCTTTAAGCTTTTTGCGAAATCTGTGCTTTTTGAAGCATATCATACAATCGAGTTCCCTTATTCAGCAAAGAGAGAATTGTTGCTGAAAAAAAGGTCAAAAGTTAATACATTGAATCAAACATAAAAACAGAATCATGTGTAATTGAAACATACATGGAGGCGGCAAATGACAGTCGTGGTGTGTTTTTTGCTTCAACTATTGGGACTGCTTCAACATTTATCCATGCATGCATGCATGGAGTTAGGTAACTCATCACGAATTGAATGCATAAACAGTTAAAAAACATATAGAATCAATAACACGAATGTTTGATTACCTATTTTTTTGCTCGAATCTTTCAAAGATAATATACATGTTATGGTTCAAGATTTACCTTGGACTATTCCTTGACTATTGGAAACCGAAACCGACATGAAGCTAGTATGCACAATCTACCATCTGCAGCAAGTTGTACTTGTGATTACAAATCATAATAAAAACAATATTAGTGCTGAATACATAATGAGAAGTTGATGAGATATATGATTTCATGTGAAACGTGTGTGTAGATGCACACATAGAAGTTAATCAAATCTGAATTTCATGTGGATCGTGTGTGCATATATATGTGAATCAAGTGTGTATGTATGCCTATATATGTGTTATTTTGTAACTTCATCATAAAAGGCATTGATCATAAGAGTTGTAACTCCATCATAAATAGCATTGGTCATACGAGTTGTAACTCCAAAGACATTTACACACAATTAAATGTCGATGGTTACAAAACTTAGCATTGATCATAATTATTAACCACCATTCAACATTGTGTACATTTTCAACATTCAACATTTTTAAGTATGAGTGTTAAATGCTTAATAATGTAGTATAGATAATCCGGTGCATCTATGGATTTTTTATATGACAATTAAATTATTTATCGTTAGAAATATATAAAATATTTTACCTGTTCGATGCAACATAGTTGTCTGACTTCTTTTTTAAAAGAATATTGTATTTTATAGACTTCTCAAAAGTCGTTGTGATCTTTTACAATGACTTGCCTAGTTTGCCTAAGAATATAACATTACCAGTCCCAAAAGTGCAACCTGTGATGCATCACGTTAATGTCCAAGAAATTGCATACAGGATGGCCCGAAGGTACAGTCGAAACATGCATGAAGCAAGCCACATGCCAAAGAACATGGTTGCACACACCGGAATAGCGAAAAGGCATAATTCAAACATGCATAGCGATTAGGCCTTTTGCCCTACCAAAGGTAGCAAAGGACTTCCCACCTTGCAAGGAGTGAGGATCAAGCTCTTAACATCTGTCTTAAAACGGTGATAACCACTTTATCCAACCTTGCTATGATCTTTCAATTCGTTATTGTTCATACATTATATCAAAATGTGTCTCACAAGTTAAGATTAGTCATAGTCATTAATATTCAGCATGTTCCCTGTTGATAGGCGCTATGAGACAACCATGAGCATACCGAGAGGGTATGCACGAAAACCCGTTGAATATTTTTACGTAGTGTAAAATTATGTTAAATATATCAATCTTGAAATGCACGTGGTCCAACAGTTTGTTTTTCGCATTCTTCATTGGTTTTATAAAATATATTTGGTAGACTTTTAGTTATGGGTTCACCACTGGTCGAACAACAGATGTACGTTTACATGTTTGGAAACGGTTGTATACAATTTACCAAGCTTGCTATAAGCCTATAAACCAATGCTATCAGCTTTGCTATAGCCCCCCCTCCCCTCACGCGTGACTCCAAAGAAAAAGAAGAGAGAGTGGTGATCACCGTCACCTTTCACTTTTTTTGTTTTTGAGTATGTGTATCGTATTTTGTGATGTATGTTTGTATAAAGTGTGTATTTTTAATGGTGATAATAAAAGCTCAAAGGTGAAGATAGTGGTTATGTGCTGAATGGTGAGGTGACGCCAACGTGGAGGTGATGATCGTGGCGTCCATAAAAACTACTATAATAAGACAACTAACTTCACTGTCAAAACATACACCACAAAAACTATTTATTAAACATACACAACAAACCTCCAAGACTCGGTTTCGAATTCTCCAATCTTTGGCCAAAGACGCGTTGATAGAGGGTGACTATACTAAGCGAAGGTGTGTGCTATCTAGCCAGCGAGGACGAAAACGCGTGCTATTTTCCTTACTATGGACGATCTAATGTGAAGCTTTGTACTTGAATTTTTAACTTTACATTATATCAAAACGCGTCTCACAACTTAAGATTATGCATACTCGTTAGTATTCAATATGTTCTTTGTTGATAGGCAATATGAGACACCATGAGCAGACCGAGTGGGTTTCCAGAGATGTACGAAAACCTGTTTAGATATTTTTTACGTAGTGTAAAATTATATTAAATTTTTTGATTTTCTCTTAAATGCACCTTGTCTAACATTTTGTGTTTTTCCATTCTTCATTAGTTTTATAAAAAGGGTTTTTTAACTTATGCCATAGGGGCACAAGTTAAAGAAGGCTCACAGCCTATGTGTCACTTTCTGAATGGTCATTGGTCATTGAGTGGGCCTCATATCAAGCCTTACAATCATTGATTGAGCATTTCGAAAATGACACGTAGACTATGGTCCTTATAAAAATACACCTCATGACTTTTAGACTCTGTTCTCGAGTGTAATTTAGAAGGGAAAGTGAAAGGAAAGTAAAGAAAACTAAAATAAGTTGGTGTTCTAGAGATTGTTTAGCTAGAGGGAAGGAAAAGAAAGTGGATGGACCTGGTATACTTTTAGCCCTACAACTTACACCTCAAAAATGGGATGAACGTGAAAGAAAGCACTAGTCTTCATTTGAAATTACCAAATAGCCCTTGTTAGTTTCTAATAACATACAAGTAAGAAAAAATTAAGAGGACATTATAGTAAAAACGTCATATTTCTTTCTTTCACTCCCCTTCTATTTAGTCATCTTGAGAACACATTTATATAAGTTATTATCACTTGCTTTCTTCTCACATTCTTTGCTTTACTTTCAGCATTTTGCTTTCCTCCTTAAAAAATTCTTGAGAACAGAGTGTTAGTTTCAGATCGACCACTCTTGAGACAATAGATGTAAATGTAACATATTTAAAAACCATTGTGTACAATTTATCCAACCTTGCTATAAGCCTATAAAATAATGCTGTAGTCTTTTCTACCAAAATGTTTAATAACCACCAAAGTTGATTGGTCTATTTAAAACCAACAAAATTGAGGTGATTGATGAGCAAGAGAAATTTCAAGCTAGATCATTGCTACATGTCTAGTAGTTGCATCACTAAATATAGATAATGTTTTACCAACACATTTGGTCCATTATACATGTAGTATAATCCTTAACTTGTGATGTTGATTTTGATCCATCATATTCCACAAAAACCTACTTTTTCCACCATTCACAAAATAAGTCACCTTTTTAATACTCGGGACTTGGTTGGGTGGTCTATACCACCCAACGAAATGCACCTTTATTTTTTAGTTTACGAGTGTATGTGAGGTATATTTTGTAAGGGCGGCAGTCGAGTCATGTTCGGGTTCGCGAGTTATTATAACCTCTATCACCCGTTTAACCTGTTTAAGTAAATATGTCAAGCGGTGAATAAGGTTGGTGGTTTGTCGATTTAACTAAATTAAATGCAAAAATAATATGAGGATCTAAAAAGCAATCGCTTCTAAAAGTGACGGTAAATATGGTATGTTGAAAAACTAATGTGACGCTAAGTGTGAGTCTGTGGTCGGGTGACCATTACACCGGCTTAACACGCACTTCATTTTACTGGTTAGTGTCAGAATACATCAAATATATTAGCTGTTTGATGGAACATAAGTTGACTGACTTCTTTTTTTTTAAGAATATTGCATTTTATAGACTTCTCAAAAGTCGTTGTGATCTTTTACAATGACTTGCCTAGTTGCCTAAGAATATAACATTATCAGTCCCAAAAGTTATGTCCAGGAAATTGCATACAGGACAGGCCCAACGGTACTATCGAAACATGCATGAGGTACAAAACCCTTGAAGCAAGCCACATGCCAAAGAACATGCTTGCACACACCGGAATAGCGAAAAGGCATAATTCAAACATGCATAGCGATTCGGCCTTTTGCCCTTTGCCACTAATGTAATATGATGAAGATCTAAAAGATGCAACTATACAGAACTTGTTATCACGAGTAAGCCGCGTACTTTAATAAATAAGAATGAACCTCCATAAGGTAAAAAGAATATGTGGGAATGGGGGTTCTCCCCGTTATATTTATTTTTGTTTCAACCAATCGATATCCTATCTGCCAAAATAGTTACTTTAAATGCTCCAGAGCCAGCTTAACGCGCTTCCTTAGCCCCAAAAAAGCGCAGACTGCGGGACCTGCGGGTGTCACTGCAGGGGGGGATACGGACTTTTGCGAACGAGGTCAGGGCATAGGGCGGCGCTGCGGAGGGGGTGGTTACTGCCCGAGGGTGATTCGGCGAGGAGCGGTTACAGGCGGCAGACTAGCGAACGGGGGGGGGAGCAAGCGGGCAGACTGCGGACAGGCCCAACGGTACTATCGAAACATGCATGAGGTACAAAACCCTTGAAGCAAGCCACATGCCAAAGAACATGCTTGCACACACCGGAATAGCGAAAAGGCATAATTCAAACATGCATAGCGATTCGGCCTTTTGCCCTTTGCCACTAATGTAATATGATGAAGATCTAAAAGATGCAACTATACAGAACTTGTTATCACGAGTAAGCCGCGTACTTTAATAAATAAGAATGAACCTCCATAAGGTAAAAAGAATATGTGGGTAATGCTCGTTATACCAATAGATATCCTATCTGCCGAAATAGTCTACTTTAAATGCTCCCGAGCCTGCTTACTGCGCCCCTTTCCTGCAAAATAAGAAAGAGAACCTCTGAATTAAGAATACGAGTAGTGCAGAGCAACAGCGCTATAACGACTTCAAATGGTAAAAGTTTGCTCCAGACTATATCATGAAGTAACTAATCGAATATAAAATGTAAAGATTTTACAGAATGTAGCTTAATAGGCAGGCTAAGATGGTAAATTTCCTTCACGGCTTTATCCCAAGATAAATATATCGTTTTTCTTTAGGGCAAAGTGGCAAATCCTAAGCTAACTGTAATCCTAATTAAATATTGGTGCTATTCACTTTTAAGCATGGACTTTTAAGGAAACTGAAAGCAATTTTTTCCTTATGCTCCGCTCCTATGCATGGAAGCTGGATTACTTGTAGCTTTGGTATCAAAACGGGAGTCGTTGATATAATAATTAGCTATTTATGGATGGAATCTTGGATCTTTTAGCAAGTTTATTAAAATAAGGTGTCTAATTTTAAGTTTGTTATAGAATACCTTCTCGTTATCATACAACTAGTCCGCTCTTAAGCTACCGTTTCTGCTAATTTCAGGTGTATATAACTATGTACTAATCTTAGTTCGTTGGTCGGTTCCAGAAGATCCCTAATTCTGATATCTGTATCGCATTGTAATGTGTCTGCATCCTCGATGTTCAGACTTTTGACCTATTATATATTTGCCACTTCTGTTAGAGAAAATACTAATGCCTTCTTAAAAAAACAGATGGGCTGCATGTGTTCATTTAAATTACATTAGTTCAAACAAAACCGACCCTGGCTCATTCTGACTCATTTATAGTTTACATATTTTAATTCGTTACCTAAACCGTCGATGTAGCTACCTCTAACTAACGTTTCAAATGGAAGTGCATACTTACAGGTGTAGCCCGAAGAGATTTGCTAAAAGTTGTCTTCAACAGAGATTCAGACACAGACCCGCCCATGCCAATGCGATTATACTGACCTCCCTACAAACAGACAACAATGTCACATACAAACCATCCAAAACTTAATCAGCAAAACTAAAAATAATAATCTAACTTACTGAGTGTACTGATCCTTCATCTTGGTTATCTGAAAAAAGAGACGAGTAGAATCCTGGATCATAGATGGGCTCAACAGAGCCAGCAGTACGTCTAATTATAGGAGGGGTGGCAGGGCTAATAAAACTGTTCCTCAAATCCCATTCTCCATCTCGAGGAACTGTACTATCTATAAGTGATGGCCCCAATCTATACATCTGAATCCATAAGAATGAGGATGATGATCTTACCGTGAACCCAATAATTTGCATCAATAGAGTCAGTCTCACTGAAAATATGGCAAATTCTCCATAAATTTCTGAAGATATATCCCTGCATGCACAACAAGCTTTTCAAAACAAATACTAAAGACTCGCATATTATTTTCTTGGAATTTCTATCTGTTATGCACAATCTTATGTGTTATATTTTAGGCAACTTACAAATAAGAAAGTAGACAAACGTGGTTCGCCAAATTTGTGAACATCCACAATCGTTGCTTACATTCTTATTGTAACTAGTGAATCATGTGATACGTACAGACAGGGTTGGCACTATTTACAGAAACTTTGGACAAACTATCCTACCCAGAAAAGCTTTCATGATATTGGCTGTTAATTGCTAGTGTACAATCTAAATAGAGTGATCAAACGTTCAACCATTATGCTCGACTTTTCATTGCAAACAAACCACCATTCCTTCCGAAAGCGCAAAAACAAACTAATTTTTCCAAGAATGCCAGAAAAGTTTCAACTTTCAAGTAGGCTGGGTCTTTTTTTTTTTTGAACGGCAATTGTGGCTACATGGCCCCTAGCCCAGAAGGCGTAGCGAGCCCACACAACCAGGTTGGGTCCAGCCCAGAAGGCAATGGCATCCTTCCCTTTACGCACGCGGGAGGAAACCCCTATCGCCCTAGACAAGACTCGAACTTGAGACCTTGCCTAGGAGGGTAAAACCTCCATACCATTAGACCAGAGGCAGGCGCTGTAGGCTGGGTCTTTTTTATTTGTATTTCCACAATTACTCCAAGTTTTCTTATTCTCGCAAAGCGCTCTTATTATGCATGTTTGCAAGAACAACTGTTAGTTGGCAACAAAAAACTGATTACGATGGTTGGAAAAGGTCGAGCACTACTTAAACTGGATCTGCAAAATTCCCAGCATTCATTCTACAGCTATAGGCACATCACATTTGATCGCTACTTAAATTGAATCATAATGATCTTTAATAGTAATATAGTATTGTTCTAGAATATTAAGTGGCGTGTCATAAGTCAAACCCTGCTCATATTTGACAAAATAAGAAGTACCAGCCCTGTTTCATTATCTCAAGGTAGTAATAAAAAAAATCACCCTTGCTATGGAAACGTCATATGTTCTAAACACGTTTGCATTTAACAAGCTTATTGTAGGAAAGTAACACTGACATATCCAAGTGTTATACAGCTGATATATTTGAGCGGAAGAAAAAACTGTTGAATTTTAGGTATCGAAAAGCCCTTAAATTTCAGCCCTTATAGAGCACTTGTTAATACTGACTATGTTTTCAAACTTCGCACACTATCAAAAATTTGTTATATATCATTCAATTTGTACCATGAAAATCATTTACCCCACTAATCTTAATCCGTCACACCTAACATGCAAGGGGTTGACACTACTGAAACCTAAGATTTATAGAAACCTATGTCACCAGTAGCAAACAAGAGCCTAATTATCTCAGATAAAACCTAAAATTTAGATACTGAAAAATATAGTAAGAAACGGAAAACTAACCAGATTTCACGAAAGAAGAGGATGAACCAAAAAACATCTAGCAAAATCGCAGAAAACAAAAGAACAGCATACGTCCTGCCCAAACTCTGGCTGCTACTCTCGATCGCAACCAATGCAAATAACCCAATTCCAACATTTATAAGCGAAACTCCATTATATAACGCTCCCAATGATCCAATCAATCCGCAAGCAATCTTCAAACATCATCAAAACAACTTCAATCAATAATCACATAGATAAACAAATGTCAAAATTAATACCGGAGCAATGATGTATGTAGAGGCCACCCAAGTATCTAACTCTATCATCAATGCTGCGTTTTCGAGTGTTTAGCGTTTAGAATATAATGCTTGTTAGGCGACAAGCATTTCGCTTGTAGATTTGTATAAACGCTAATAAAACAAGTGTTCAGAGTTTACGTTATTTTGCTCTTTATAATTACAGCTGCGGCCTGGGGTGGACCTAGGGGGTTCCCGGGGGTTCACAGGAACCCGATGAATGTTTGCCGCCTAGTCTAAATTTTCATTAAAAATCCTGATTTCTCTGAAATGAACCTGGTCCCGAATTTTGTGTCACATAAATGCATATCTTGTTTAGTTAGTCCACTAATATATTAAAAATAATACATGCCTTCTTAATTTGTTTACTAGTTAAATCAAACATGTTAGTTCAATTTTGATTCTTTTATACTCGTAAAATAAAATTTGGCATTCGTTGACTTAGGCACCTGGGTCCGTCCCTGGCTGCAGCATCTATGTTACCAAATGCTTTTATAAAACAAACAGCTACTACTAGTTTTGCCGCCAAATTTGTATTAATTTCCATACTCTTGCTAACATTATGACGGAAACAATAGAAACGAAGAAGCTAATCAGAACAAGACACTTAATAATAATACTTGAAACGTAAAATAACCAATTCATCATTAGAGCACTCGGTATGGTACGCCATAGGGGTCGTTATTGCCTTATGACGCTGTCCTCTTACACGAGACCATACCAGACCCCAAGTTATAGAGCTCGGCGCCAAATTCACCAGCCAAGCCACCGGGCCTTTTTCCTTTTTTATTTGTGTTTTATTTTAAAAACCGTAGGGCCCGGGGGTGTCCTATAATTTGAGTAACAAGGGAGGGTGTTTTTGAGTTAAAGTATAGCTTCTGAGTTATCTGGAAAAAAACTGACGTGACAACACTTTTTGCTATAACGCCGTTGGATAACTCACTCGGTACCTAGTGCTCTTAGCTAAAATACATCTCAACATATATTAAAATCTAAGGGGGCTTGTTTCGGCTTATATAGCCAGCTTATGGCTAATTTGGTTTTGGGCTTATGTTTCATAAGCTCACTTTTTGTGGCTTATTTTCAAACTTTCCGGCTTATATAAGTTTATTATGTCATAATAAACTTGTATAAGTTTCAAAATAAGCCATAAAAAGTGAGGTTGTGAAACATAAGCCGAAAACCAAATAAGCCATAAGCAGACTATATAAGCCGAAACAAACACCTCTTAAACAGAATCATATAAAATGATATACATAGAGACAAATAAACACAATGTATAAAACTAAAAAAAAAAAAAGAGGGAATGAGTGACTGACTTGAATGTAGATAAGAATGAGAGCAAAGGATTGAATCTTATCGTAATCACGAAGCCATGTTTGAATCTGACTGTTCAACTCAGGACAACAACAACAACAAACCATCATCCTCAATTCAAACCCTGATTTTTTTTTTGGTGATAATTAACCTTGGCTACATTGAATGGTGCGTCACCTGCGATTGATTAATGTTTGTGTGTGTTTTTAGTGTGAATTGTGATTATGGGAAGAGGGTGAAATTTGTTTTTTTATTCTTTTCAAGGGAAAAGGGGGAAAAGGAAAGCGTGTTTGTTTGTTTCACGTGATAGTCGACACAAAGAAGCAAATCATGAAATGAAACCCGATTAAGGCTGTGTTTGGCACGCAGCTTCCATGAGCTTAAATGGGTTTGAGCTTCTAAAATAATTCAGTTTATAAAATAAGTCTCGTTTGTCATGCAAGTTTATGAAGTAGCTTATAAGTCATAAGTCTTCATAAGCTCAATCCCATAAAAAGAGGCTTATGGAGGCTTATAATTAATCAAATTAGTTAAATGCTCTTCAAAATATAATGTGTTATCATATAAAAGTTGTAAATATATATGAATTTAATTTAATTTTATATAGTTTTATGCAATTTTACATTAATAAGCTACAGCTCAAACTAATTCACCAAACAGTTTTATAAAAATATAAGCTTCATATATAAGCCTCAACGACAGCCCATTGCGCAAAACATACCCTAAGTTGGGCATAATAGTCATCTTCTTTTCATGTTCGCTTTAGCGGAATATCAGTTTTTCATTACCTCAACCAACTCATCACTTAAAACTCATAGTGCTTACCACTTAACAAAACACATAAAAATATGTCACTTTATACAAACATACCTTACAATATACTTCACACACACTCACAAACATCAAAACATACCTCACACCACCTCCTATTTTCCTTTTATTTCATTAGGTGATGCAGACCACATAACCGACTCCAAAACTTGTCCTTCGCACTCCAACTTTTATGGCCGTAATGGCCTTCACGCGCCAAACATGGCCTTCACGGGTGGTGTGAAGCCATAATTAGGCTTGGTCTTACCGCTTCTTCATAAATGATGACCATGACTCATGTTCTCAAATGATATGATTATATTTAATTGCTTAAAAGTCTTACACATAAACATGAAGTCTTTAAAGCTTATAAAGTCTTTAAGTACGAAGTAAAAAGTTAGCTTGGATTACAAAATAGTTTTACATCATCTAACGAATTATGAAATCATTTTACAAGTCATTTTAACTTGTGCACACCATCTCTATGGAGTATCTAAGAAGGGAAATGGAACCTTAATGAGACATAGTCCTATTAATGATGAGTAATCATTCTATCACTGTTTTCTGGATTATGCCTTAAATATATGCTATGCGTATCCTCAAAATGATTCAAACCAATAAGGTTGATAAAAGACACCATACTAGTTGTGGTGTGGGTTGCTACACAAGTTGTCTTGCCTGAAAATCTGGAGTTATGAAGCTCATGCAAGACGTGTGACACTTCAATCAACCTAGAACTTTCTGTAGAACCGTAGAGGGGGGTGAATACGGTTTTCTTGACTTCTTCGAAGTTTATAAAACTTCAAGTCTCGAAAGAGCCGAATGGTGTATAAATCTACTTTGCAAAGTGAACAATAAGTAGATAGAGAGAAGATGAGAGAAGAAGAGACACCACGATATATACTGGTTCGGGAAGGGGGGTTTAGTCCTTCCGTACGCCCAGTTGTGAATCCACGACACCGATACTATTCCTAGTATAATCCTTATGGTGGACTATAAACTGTATTACAAATTAACTCCACCGACTTTCAACAAAGCTCGACCCTCACATAGAAGAGTTACTACCTACGGTATTCCATCCTCGGAAACCACCCCTAAGAAACCGTGATTCGACTTAACCTATTAAATCTAAAAACCTTCCCTTGGAAGCTTACCAAACCCCAACTAGATCCCCAATGATCTAGACATGATCCCTCGGATACAAGACTTCCCTTACAACTCGATAATGAAAGATAGTTTGATTTAAGAATCAAATCCCTAACCTAGCCTAGAGACTCCATTAATTCTAATAGAAAGGGTGTGAGAAAGAAGACCCTCGACAAAACACACAAGTATAGATTAGGTACTTGTGTGGCTCTCTTGCGGAGATGTGTGTTATTTAATAGATGATAGATGATAAGATTAAGAACACTTGATGTTTAGACTTAGAGGATTAGAGGAGAGAAAAAAGTGGAAAGAATGTTTGCAAGAGGTGCGGAATACAAAGCATAATAAGGGGTATTTATAGGCCACGAGTCTCAAATTGTGAAAAACAAACTTCGGGACTTTGGCGTTTTAAATACCCGTTCTTGTTAAACCCCTAATTGTACTTCACGCTATGACCTTTCATTATTCTTATGCTCAAGGTCAACCAACTCAAATAGTAATTTAATAAAAACGTTTGTGAAGTATTAGAAGCGTTTTGCTTATTCGATAAAGTAGAGATAGAAAAGAATTATCAAAAGAGGCATTTTGGGTATTCCTCAAATGTGTAACTAGCCTAGTTGGGATCCAACTAAAGATAGAAAGGGCTAGTTAGGAACTAATGGAATATTCTTGAAACATTATTTACTTGGTGAGAAAAGGGGGAATGATTTAAAATTTGAATTTCAAATCTATTAACACACATGTTGGATAAGAGATGATGGGTTGGCAATGAGTTGTCATGATGTGACATGATGTAATGGAAAGGAGCCTCTCAAGCTCATTCAAAATGAATGGCGAGGATGTGAAGAAGAGAGGTGTGTAGAATAGGTGACTTGGCAAGATCAAGGGTAGAGAAGGGTGTGTGTTTGTTATGTGAGTGAGAAGGGAGTGTTTGTGAGGTTAAATGTGTTTGTTTAAGATGAGGCATCAATATAAGGTTTGAGAATAGAATGAGGGAGTTTGTATTGATGAGGTGTCTTGATCAAGGGTAGAGGTGAAAATGTGTTTGTTGTGTTTGTTTGAAAAGCAATCAAAGGGTGGAGAACTGAGGAGTGTGGGAACTTCGATTGGTGACATGGCTTGATCAAGAGTTGAGATAAAGAAGTGTGTGCTTAATTACACATACTATTTTCCATTAAAATCGG
Organism: Tanacetum coccineum; assembly: GCA_026074375.1. Taxonomy (NCBI): domain Eukaryota; kingdom Viridiplantae; phylum Streptophyta; class Magnoliopsida; order Asterales; family Asteraceae; genus Tanacetum; species Tanacetum coccineum. The sequence goes on along the minus strand of BQNB010050880.1, from coordinate 3,506 downwards.
ACTTAAATGACCAAAAACGTACCAAAAATACATTGTATTTGTATGTTTTCATTTGTATTGTGAAGGAAACGGATATCCGACAAAAAGACAAAAAATCAAGCCAAAACGGACAAAAACAAGCACGGAACGGAAAAGCGTGAAAAGACAACGCCAAATCGAAGCCAAAGTCAACCCAAGCCAAAGTCAAGAAAAAGTCAAAGTTAAACCCGGAAAGTGGATTTGGAATGAGCATCGAAAACAAAGCCCGAAAACGTAGACTGCCAAAAGTGGGCCCACCCGTACCCACCTAGTGGGCCCAGGTCAGCCCACTTACCTATTAATCCTTTTTAAACCTTTATAAAAAGCCCATTTCTTTTTAAAATCCAAACGGGCCCAAATATAAGCCCTAGGCCCAAACAATAAAACCCCTTTAACATTGTTAACCCTAAACCCCATATACCCTTACACCATTAGTCCCTCAAGGACTAACAATGTTATTCCAAGAGGACTAACGGTGCAACCCCCACAAAACTTCAAGGTCCAACGATGCAAGATACAAGGACTATCTTTGTAATTGAGTTATACACTTTAGGGGACCAAAATTGCTAAAACCTTAAACTTCAAACCTGCAACAACACTGTATATCTTCCCATTTTATTTTTCCCGCCATTCACAAACACGCATTATGCGTGTGTCTGTGGCCTGCAAACCATGACAAAACGATTCACTTCACTCCAAAAATCACTTGTCCCATCTAGATTACACCTTGGCAATCCCAAATGACTTCATCGGCTCATCACAAAAGACAAGACACCAACGGGTATGATCAAACAACTTGAGCTCTACTCAAATCCAAGGGCTAAGATGTGATTATGTTTCTCCTCACCAAACAAACACAAGAAACACAAAGTAAAGATGACTTGCAGCATATAAAAGGAAGAGAATGAAGACAGTTGAAGAATGTAATGTAGGAGTAGTATAATTTTTAGTTTAGTTTAATTTTAATGTTTTATGTTTAATTTACATTCTGTCATTTAACCTTTTTAAGTCTTGTAAACCTTTATTGCTTTAATGAAAAATTTAAGTTTATACAAAAATTGTCTTTTAATTCTCTTAAACTGCTACTTATGTTCTAGCTTACTTGTGTTTTAAATCTGCTAAAACTTGCTATTTATTGCTTATTATACCTGGTAAATACCTGGAATTGCTAACTCTTGGTTTATACCCTTTTATTCAGTTCTAAAATTTGATTTATGAAAGATAAAGGGGTATTTGGGATAGTGGGTCAAACGGGTCAAAACAGTTTTTAAAAAACCAATGGGTCATTTTGTTCAGTCACCTCTAACAAAGTTAAATAGCTATGTTTAGTTCTTATGTCAGTTCAAGAAGCTAAAATTCAATTTTTTTAGGTTTTGAAAATTAAGCATAATCTAGTGGTTTCTAAGCTTAAATTTGATCAAGTCTTTTTGTTGGTCATTTTCCTCCTAGTTTTTTTAAGCCTTAAGTGCAGTATTGTGGTTTAGTTTTAGTGTGCATTTACCTTTTGTGTTTTTAGTCATATCTGTCAAGTATGATGTTCTTGTAGTTTTAAGTTTGCATAACCCAGTCTTCAATCTTCTTTTTAGTTTAGTTAAATTTATTTCTAGTTTTTAAGAATTTGTGCACAAGCTCTTTGCTGTTTAAGTTTGAAATGTTTAAATTCATCTAGTCTTAAAAAGCTCATTTACATCTTGAAATTAAGCCTGCCAAAGTGCCCTTTTCTCTTATTAAAAACTTGAAAAAACAGCACATGCTGAGTTCAAACTGCCCTTATCCTTGGTCTTTTTCTTTGCTTATATGTTCTTCATAGTATCTGATTTTTCCTTTTTCTTATAGCTAGTAGGTCTAGTTTCAGCTGTTTTTAGGTTTTGAGGGTTAGTTTGTTGGTTTAATTGCTTAAATATAAGCCCAAAAAGATCCCCTTAGGCTGTTGGTTTAGCAAATTGTGCCATTTGCTTATCTGCCCATGTTGGCTTATCTATCTGTTAGTTCTAGCTTATTTTTGCTCCTAGTGCCTATTTAGGTTTAGGTAGATATCTATTTTTGCTTTATTTACTTTGCCCCTAGCTTATTTGCCCAAAAATTGCCCTGGTGCAAAACAGCCCATTTGACAGCCCTTTTTGTGGCTTATTTTTATTCTAAACTTTGATCTTTTTACTATTTTAGAAAGCCAATAAGCTGTGCTTTCCAAAGGTATAAGCCCTAGTCCTTAAGTCAACTTTTGAGTGCTTAAATTTGAGCCCCAAAAGCTGTCCCCAGGACTGTTTGAATGAAGTTGTGCAACTTTGCTTATTGCTTATCCTGGCTTATTGGCTTACTTTTTCTTAGCTTATCTCTGTTTAGACGTGCTTATTAGGTGTTAGTATAAGATTGTTTTTGCTTATTTCTGTTTTGCTTGTGCTTATTTGTCCTAAATTAGTAAAACAATTTAGCTTATTTTAGTCTTAGTGTAAAAAAAATGCAAACTGCTGTTTTCTTTTCCTTATTTAGCAGCTTATTTTTCAGTTTTACAAAAAGTTGCTTTTTATAATTTGCTTATTTTTGTGTACTTTACCAGTTTTGTTAAAGAAAAATAAAAAAAAAGTTTTTAAAAAAAAGGGGGCATGGGGGTCGAACCCATGACCTCCCCTTTATCACATACTCGTCCCACAACACTCACACACTAACCAGCGGCTCCAGTAGGGCTATCTGGTTAGTGTTTACCCCATTTAATTTATAGTCTTTTTGCCTTTAAGCTTATCAGCCAATTTTGGCTTATTTCTTGCTTATTTATAAGCAGATTGTGCAAGTTCTTATTTTTCCTAGATTCCCTATAACTTAAAGTATTTTCCATGATTTTTTTAGATTTTTCACATTTCGTTAGGTATTTTTAATTAATTTATTTCATTAAAATCATTTTTAATTCATAATAAATAAATTAAAAGTCAAAAAAATATAAATCTTTTTTAAAAAAATTCTTTTATCGTTTAGGACCTAGGAAAAATAAATTTGCATCCGTAGGGTTAATATTTTAAGATTTCGTTTTTTAAAGAATGGGGTTAAAATCCCGTTCTCGTTTTCTCGTTTTTGAACTCAATTTAACTCCGTTTTTAGTCTAGTTTTTTTTATTCTTCATTTTTAGTCACATAGAGTAGATTAGAAGTAAAAAATTCACTTTAGGATTAATTTTTCATATTTTAGGTTTTTAGTCGCGTTCGTTTTTAATTTCCGTTCTCGTTTTTGTGATTTAAGCCTAATTGCCTTAATTTTATGTTCCCGTAGACTTAGCATTTCATTCGTATGCCTTGTTTATGCTTCCCGTAGAATTTTAAGTTAATCATTTGCCTTTTTATGCTTTCCCGTAGTTTTAGGTTTAAATTCCCGTTTTCGCGTTTTTCTTAAATTGCTTTTGTTTAGGGTTTTCTTTTATTCGTTTTTGCATATTATTAGTAGTTTTAGAAACTCAACCCCATATCTTTTCCATTCAAGCATTGATATTCAAACCGACT